>JXSR01S031789.1:9174-19484 GCA_000969725.1 Ophiothrix spiculata
CTGAGTTTTGTACGGGGATGTTATGATGAAATAGTGTTTTGGGGAGCAAATAGTTTGGAAGGACTAGTTCAAAGCAGGGGACTCACAGGAGGCGACGTGTATATATATATGAACTATCACAAGATTCCCAGGTTATAAAGTAACAAATTTCGATTCAATACTGCACTTGAGAGAATTTTTGGTATAGGTCTCTAGTGTTCTGTGAGAGACCTCTCTTGTGCTGAGGGCACCAAATTAGGTATTAAAAGTACAAATTGTTGGAGGTAGGTGCACCTCAATTCATCTTATATTTGTAGTAGCATATAATCAGAAATAAAAGAGGATGACTTCAAGCAAATCACCAATCACATCTTGTTTTCAAGCTTTGCTTTTTGCCTGGTTGTAGCAAGTATCAATTTAACTTACAGATATTAAGTTCATGTATAGCTGATTGATAAATGTATGTTTGCACCTTTTACAAATAAAGTCCGTGACAAAGTCTCCCACGACATTTACTCTATATTCTTCTATTACATAATTACATAGTAAAGCACAATCAAGCAAGTATTATATAAACCTCTACTAATACAATATTTATTATACAAAGACAGGTTAATGACTTTAAACTATAAACCATCTATCTTATTCGTATTTTATAAAACTGACTGAAAAAAGCAACAACATCCCTTGAGACCAAAATCAAGACAATTTAGACATAGAAAACAAAGAATCTGTAGATATGAGGCGTATCACAACACATGGAGTTGATTTTATGCATCTAGATTTTTGATAATAAAACTCATCAAGAGCTTTGTGAAATATAGTAAACCTGCAAAGCACATTTTTAACATGACAAGTTAAGCGAGTATTTTGCACGCTCGGAATCGAGGGAGGTTTCGTTGTGTCGCAACGTGGGGATTTCGCGCCCGTGAACCATATTAAACTGTGTTCCCTCGCGAGACAAACAGGTGCGATCGGAACCGAACCGTGTTCTCTTGCGTCCTTTCTCCTTCTTGCCTGTACTTTTTACAGCATACAAAAATGATCTGACATAATTCAATTCCTTTACTTAATTCATATACAAAATACAAACAAAAACATTAAGGAGGTTATCGAAATGGAAAAACTATCGTCTAATTACAACAAAATGGCTGTGTAGGGATTTGAACCTATAGCCTTACAATCAACAACCTCACAACAATAAGACTATTAACGATCTGGCTGACAGGACAGCAAAGCATAGAATATCAATGTTGTATACAGAAAAGTAGTTTCATCTTTTATGTTGGTTGTAAACCTCTTCTACAGTATCAACATCTACTTTCTATTTAGGGTAGAAAACAAATAGGTTTAAAAAATAATCTTTGGTTTCAATTCTCGTTGACTTTATGCACCTGTTTTTCACATCATACATCATACATTGGACCCATGCGCTTCACCGCCTTGTGCTAAAAATGCACTGCCAACTGGGGAGAATGCATTCATGCCAAGTTATTACCTTACCAAGAATGTTACCAAAATGAGATCGAACCATTCTTTCCTCGGATGCACCGAGGATGTGAAATTTTTATTTAATAGGTACATTGGCAATGATTAAAGAATTTCCATGAATAGACCTTTTATACACCTTGCATAAACTGAATTTGTTTTGCAAAAGTATGGATGTTCCTATTGAGGTCCTAAACTATAGGGACTAATGAATCCCGGAGACCATATTGAATCACACTGACAATAAGGGATTTAAAGCTTCATTAATGCATGTGATAAAATAACATTATTTATAACCGTAAAACGATGAACATTTTCAAGAAATGGCAATAAATGTCTAGATAAAAGTGAAAGAATAGAAAACTAGAGATAAAACGCTTTTGATTCAAGATTGTTGCTTCAATATGTGTTAGAAAATAACGACGCCTTGGTAATCCAAGTATTTCCTATTCGAACAAGGGACTCTTATGATGGCCATCTCGCCCTCTTGTTCTTATATTCTCTTAGTCACAAGATAACATGATGTCATCACGAACAGTGTTCATGGATGGGGCCAAAGTTATTCCTATGATTTTCCGTTCTAATTAGGGAGGGTGAATTTCACAAACATGGTCTATATCTTTACGTTCAATTTAACTTCAATTGACTAGAATATCATGGTAGGATCAATCAGTTTACATTAGCACATGATTAGTGTGCATTACAGGAGTAGTAGGCCTAATAGAGTACATACTAGTAATATATAAATTGTGGTGGTGGGACTCATGAAAACAATTTTAATTATGCTGTAGCTCAGCGTCATGTGTCACAGGATCCTTTGCGTTTCATTCTTTAACTAGATAAAAGGGTTTCCCCGTATAATGGTTAGTAAGGTTTAGAAAAAAATTGCTCTGCTTCATCATTGTTTATAATTACTATAATGAATTACGTTAATGCACTCTTAGAAAGCCAGGATCAAATATGAGCTTATCCTGATTGATCGAAAAAGGATCAATTTGATCCGAAAAGGATCAGATGTGGTCCATTTCCGGATCATATTTTGATCCGGAATCAGGATAAGCTCATATATGATCCAGGCTTTCTAAGGGTGTGAGTTAGAAGACTTAAGCTAAGATACTTGCATCAAATTTGCATTCAAAGATATATTTCCATAGACCTAAGTGACCAGATGAAATGCACAACCTTCCGCTATGAAATGTATGGTTTTAACAACTCAAAGCATTTACAAATCATATGGCTATGGGTCATCACAATCTGATAGCAGATTCACACATCCAGTTAATACCATCTTGAAAAAAACGTATCATCCCCATCAAACTCATCCAGGAGTATCGTAGATCTTGTATCATTCTTTTTCGCCCTACTTATCCATAATAAATTAAAAAAATATTAAAGGGAGAGTAGGTTAATCTTGGGAGGAGTGATACTGATACGGGATTAGCTGAAGTGATTCAAGTGAAGATGATAAAATCTTAGAATAGGAGAAGATTGATGACAAGTCGAGCTTGACACCTTAAGCAATGGCAGAGTTAACTTGTGACCACATATAATATATGCATCTTGCAGCATTTGCAAGATGTGTCTTTTTACACAAACTTTGAACATCGGTAAAGGTTATACATGATCATAGGAGACACATGTACTACGTCGGAAGCCGATTATTCCTTTCAAAGGATTAACTATATTGGAGTTCATTTTACACAAAAATCTCTCAAAAAGATTTAAGAAGGAAACAAATAGAACTTGCACAAACTTGATTTCGATTTTCACAACTGATTCCAACATGATCGCCAGATGGTTGATGACAACTTGACTACACTTCTCACATTATCTACTAGCATTCAAATTCACATACCGTATTACTTATATATCAGCTGTTCCATACCTAGCGAGCAAAGTAAAGCTATAAAACTCCGATATATACTACCGTAGATGACGGAGCTAATAAATGAAGGCATCTCCAGGTAATATAGTATACAAATATTGACTGCTTTGAGGGGCATGGTTTAAATTATTTTCCCGAGGTGATCTCAAAACCATTCGCTTCGGGCATATTTATGGTTTTGAGATCACCGAGGGGAAATAATTTTAACCATAACCCGAACAAAAAGCAGTCTATATTTGTTTTATATACCGAATATACAGATTTTTGTCCATTGGTTGGTTAAAAGAGCCATTTTAGCACTCCAAGCGCTCGATAATAATTTACGATATTTGTTCTCCTTTCAGTGCTGACCGCATCATATTCAGCGCGCCCAAGATAACTAGCTCACGCACTGCAGCGCGTGTCTGACCATGAATGCTTACAGTCGCGCGCGTAAAGCTCGAGTTACACGACGCAAAATACATTGAGCGGGCATAGTGAAGTAAATTTATAGGGCCTAGTTAAATCCTTGCCCTCACTTTTAACCAATCAGAGGACAGGAATCTATATATGAGGTATATAATTCCTGATATTCCACTATATTACAGTGCCACGTGCATGTGTGATGTTCCCAGCACCTGACTCTCTAAAGCGTAATACAGATTAAGCCAATCATTAGAAAAAAAACCCGTTTGATAGTTTATGAAAACTAATAAATCTAATGAACTTTACTTGATAACTAGGTTACTGGTCAATGCTGTAACAAAACACCAGTTGATATTAACTCCCCCCAAATCGAAATGTTTTCGTAAATGTTTGATAGTCGATTAATATTGACCTACAGGTAATATACTTCTTTGTAAATAAAAGTCATCGTTTAATAAAACCAACCCCGAATATTAATAACACAAGCCCTATACTTGAACTCGAAAGGTAATAATGTGGTGAAAGGAAATTTTACACGATGCTTTTCAAAGAATAAAGAATTTTTGCGAGAAAAAATGACATTTAATCCTGATGTGCAAAGAATTGTTATACATTCTAAAAAACCTATACCAGAATGCATCACTTCCCTGTGTCTATCATTAACTGGATTGAACTCATCATTTAAGTCGCTGATACATCATCTCCGACGCCGACCTAATATATATTTCAGGTTTTTTCTTACTCAGAGGAGATTCATATAAATGGACCATGTCCTAATAACTAGGTGCTATATACGACTCTGAATTTATCCACGTGGTCGGTTAGTGCATATATTTTATAGTCCATAAATATCGTAGATCTTGTATCATCCTTTCTCGCCCTACTTATCCATAATAAATTAAAAAAACAAGTGAAGGGAGATACAAGAGTAGGTTTAAATCTAGGGAGGAGAGATACTGATACGGGATTAGCTGAAGGGATTCAAGTGAAGATGATAAATAATAAGAATAGGAGAAGACTGATAACAAGCCGGGCTTGACACCATAAGAAAAGGCAGAGTTAACTGGTAATCACATATCCTGACAACAGCTTGCAGCATTTGCAAGAAGTGACTTTTTACGGAACCTTTGAACATTGAAGATTATACATGTCTGGTATTTTTTAAATGTGACCTAATGAACAATGGATATTCATGCGAAGCAATTCTGATCTGTGCTGATAATTCAATAAAACCCAAATTGGTATGGCATGATTGTCACATTGGTATGTACTGCATTATCCTCGTTGTGAAGAAGAATCTTTTTTAAGATACACTGATGTTTGAAATCAACAATTCACGACCTTAAATAAAATAATTAAGGAAATAATTACATAAATGATGAAACCATCACGATGTATATTTTTTGGGATCGTGTTAAGCAGTAATATTGAATTTCCCTCATGTAGCGTGTGAAGATATAAATGCCTCATTCTATCAAGAAAACGATTTCCACAATATCTCACAACATTCGATAGCAATGATCATGATCATAGGAGACACAGGTACTACGTCGGAAGTCGCTTATTCCTTTTAAAGGATTAACTATTTTGGAATTCGTCTTACACAAAGTTCTCTCAAAAAGATTTAAAAAGGAAACAAATAGAACGTGCAAAAATTGATTTCAATTTCACAACTGATTCCCACATGATCGTCGGATGGTTGATGACATCTTGAGTACACTTCTCACATTATCTACTAACATTCAAATTCAGAACTTATATATCAGCTGTTCCATACCTAGTGGGTAAATTATAGCTACAAACTCCGATATATACTACCGTAGATGACGGAGCTAATAAATGAAAGCATCTCCCAGTGATCTAGTTACTGATATTCCACTATATTACAGTGCCATGTGCATGTATGATGTTCCCAGCACCTGACTCTCTAAAGCGTAATACAGATTAAGCCGAAAATTAGAAAATACTTAACCCCCATTTGGTAGTTTATGAAAGTTAATAAATCTAATAAACTTTACTTGGTAATTAGGTTTTATACTGGTTAATGCTTTAACAAAAAACCACTTGTCATTAACCCCCCCTCCCCCTCCCCCAAAAAGAAAAAAAAAATCGAAATATTTTCGTCAATGTTTGATGGTCGAATAATATTGGGGCTACATGTATTTATAATTATACTTCTTTGTGAATAAAATTCATCGTTCAATAAAACCAACTCCGAAAATCAATAGCACAAGCCATGTACTTGTACTTTATCATAAAACACGGAATGTTATGTTGTGGTGAAATAAAATGTGACACCGATGCTTTTCAAAAAACAAAACTTTTTTGCGAGAAAATATGACATTTAATCCTGATGTGCAAAGAATTGTTACACATTCTAAAACACATATACTTAAATGCAGTACTTCCATGTGTCTATCATTAACTGGATTGAACTCATCATTTACGCCGTTGATACATCATCTCCTTCGCCGACCTAATATATATTTCAGTTTTTTTCTTACTCAGAGGAGATTCACATAAATGGACCATGTCCTAATAACTAGGTGCTATATACGACTCTGAATTTACCCACGTGGTCGGTTAGTGCATATATTTTTCACAAGTATCTAAAAGAGCTTTGGGTAATAATTCAAGTACATATACGTCGAACAATCATGACGATTGCGTCAAAATGTGTCATTCGTATGTACATAAAAGCTTTAATGTGTATCAAGTATAAATTTTTGCTATGCTAATAAAACTTTGGAATTTAGTGCATTAGACACGAGTGTGTACTTGAGCTATAATTAGCAAAACTAGTCTAAATGTTCTAGAAACTATGCTAAAATAGCACATTATAGAGAGATTTATGTTGGCTTACTAGGGCGATATTTATCTACCGACAAGAACCACTTATTCTATTCTAATCTTTATACTTCTAGTATACTTCCGTGAGATTTGTCGGTTTGAAAGGCACTTGAAATGAAAAATGTTCTTCTAAATGGTTTTAATATGAACCGGACTCACGGGCTTGATGTGCAATTTATGACAGGATGTGACAGAAAGTATGTTGAATTTTTCCTGCTTTTTTCTCGTAGAAAAAAACGCTTGAAAGAAACAAACAGATTGTCAGGATTATGTCAAACATATTTACTATAGTAACGAGTGAGCACAATAATACTAATAATAGGGCATAGTGTGTACCCATTTATCGTTCAAATTTTATTATGTCACATATTGACGTGTTTTCAGTAGTTTCATAAGAAAATATACATTTTATATTCCGAATATAAAAACAAAGTTAAAAAGACATTAATTAAAAATAATGGATTAAAGATACTACAAGATTCCAAAGTAAGCACACATCATGTACAAATTATCATGATCCCAATCAGATCCCTGAACCAAATATCCCAAGACCATTTTTTGTATTATGTAACTGATGATACTGACATTGACACAAAATAACTTAACATGAGAGAACAGAAAAGTTGAAATCTATGAAGTAGGTTCTGGTCTTTGGTGTTATTCTATATGCTCTACACGATCCATGTTACTCAAGTGTAATTGAGCAAGAAATTAGTCGCTTGTGTGTCTTTTTTTGACCGGGTTCTACATTATAAACATTGAAATCAGTACATGTAGGCATTTGTAGGGAATGTACGACACATTTGGTCTAGAAGAATAAATGTTGCAGAAATTTATTAAAGGGTGTGTTCAAGTAAAATTTACATCTATACCATTGTATAGGCGTGCTGGTAATTGAAACTAGTAGTATGCAAAATACGTGCTTTTTTAATATGCAATCTTTGCATTTTTATTATAAAGCGAGTGATAAACCCAAATATATTATCTATTGTGTCAGTAGTTTCCAGTTAATATATAATGCACTGACGGAATTTATATGTATCCATGTTTTAGATAATCGATAGCGCAAATAAGGATGCATATTATTTGATACACCTTATTTTGCAGAAAGTAAAGTTGCAAGCGACCAGCTAAATACACAGTAGCGTGTATCTTAAAGTGCTCATAAGTGTAAATTACTTTAATTGACATACTTGTTAAAGAAAAACCTACTTTTTTGCAAGAAAAATGATTCTAAGGTAAGAATTGTAACAACCCTTTTTACGTCTAAAGGAATCCAACACTTCCCCATGTTTATCATTAACTGGATTGTTTTATTCAATATATTTAAAGAGATCGCCCATCATCCCAATCGTTTTCCCACATATGGTAATTTGTTTGTTGTTACAGGAATAGCATGCCCATACACATTTATTTACCACTGTGATTGTTTTCTTAATTTAGTACAAAGCAATGTGGAAATTAGAGACAATTGTCCATCTCTGAATTTTGAGTTACAGGTAACCATAAATTTAAATTGGCAGCTAGATGACCATGTTGCTTCGATTCAACATTTACAGGGTCAAATTCAATCGAATATGATTGAATACGAGCACTATTTAAGGTGAAAAAAAAATTTAAAAAAATAAATAATTGGGATTTATAGTGCGCTATGCCACCCATATTTGTAATTCCACGTGGCATCTGCACACTTTATGTGTTTGGTGACCACTGTGGCCTAAGTTAGCTCCATTCCACACCAAACATAATTTTAGGTTCTGCGGCAACCGCTATGGACACTGAACCTTGATTAGCTTACCAGCACCAGTGCTGTCCAGATCAGCTCCCCGAGCTTCGTACGGGTTTAGCAGTTTTTCTAGGTATGTGACAAATAATGATATTGTCAACTGAAATGTTCTTTCCTACTGATAGTTTCAGTGTATTTTGAAGGCTCTTTCGATCACCTTATAAAAATATCATGTTGTAGTTGAAGTATGCAAAGGACGAAGTTTTAAGAAATTTGCATTACTAGTATATTTATTATTAGCTTTTATATGATACCAAACTCAAATGAGATATCTCGAACTTTATGTGACATTTGAATAGGGGTTACGGTAATATCAATCCAATACGCCAGTACAAGAACAGCCTAACTCCACCATTTTTGTCAAACTGAGTTATGTCCACCTTCCTGTGGTATAAAAGATGAACCCGACTCTGCATTCTAACTGGACTTATATATACTTGACTTATACTGGACTTACAAATATGGTCAAAATCTGTATGGAGTTGGGGTTTTCTTAGACGATCATTGTAGTAGCATGTGCCCAAAATGATAGACCTATGGTATAATTCTTCTGTCAGAGACATACTGTTTTATTGGTACAGATAGAGTAGCACAATACAGGGTGCCGCAACACTCGGTGGTGATCCAGTTTGCAACATGTGATTTATGGCACCTCAATGGTAGGCGATCTGAGCTTGGACCTTCAAAATCACAACTCCGAAGCACCCTATATGGTTGCATAAGGCTTTAAAAATCTTCAGTACCAATGCACTAAATTTGCTGATTTTGTATAATTTTCACTTCTTTCTCTGCTGTTTATTTCATCCTTTACTAGTGAAACATACATATTTTGTTATGCCATTACAAGAAAACCCAACTCCAGCGATTAAAATCTCCCCTAGTGTGGCCATGGAAACGCAAATAATATAAACCTATATACTGTCAAATTATTTTAGTTATTATTGTTCCTTAGACAATTATTAATTGATAAGTTATGTAACTGTCTTGTAAAAAGATATTCAGTTTTTTCTGTATAACTCAAAACAATTTTGGTGGAGTTGGTGTTTTCTTGTAATAGCGTATTAAATTAATTCTCAAGTGTGTAATTTTGGCATCATTCAGATTCTCAAATTACACGCTCTAAATTACCGGTTTTACCAAAAAATTGCATAAATATATAAATTATGACCTCATGATATAATTTTGATATGACCAATTTGACTAATAGGATAATTGTCCTGGACGAGCGTGTTGGAAAAATTGCCATCTGTTGCAGCGACTGATAAAGTGTTTAATCTTTAACACATGACCACGATACGTGTTATTTATTCATACGTTTGGTTTAGCGAAACATTTCAGTGCACGACAAAATAATTATCATGTGTAAAAGCAAAGAGAAGAATCCCGTTTTTTCCTCGACGACTTTTAATTGACTTGTAAAATGTCAGTAACCTGACCCTAAAATTTAACCAAACCCTATCGCTCTATTAGCAATAGATCTCTCTTCCTATTGCTAACCCTAACCCTAACCCTATCAAACCTATATAACTGACCCTAGAATGAAATTATAACCATATTTTACGCAAAAAAATGAACAAAAGTTCTGAAATTTTGACAATTTTATCGTCGGAAAAAAAAGGGATTCTTCTTATTGCTGTGCAATAGATCAACACATCAGTCTCCACTACAGATCCAAAGACTTTTACTGTTAGAATGGATCCACCAGTCGCCAAATGGGGTCTCTTTCACAGTGAAGCGCGTATGCAGTTTTTGTAAGACTGATGGACTGAGTCTGTTTTACCGTCTAGACAAAAATGCAGCATAGTCATCTAGTAATAATATAAAGTTCCTAAATTAGTTCAGAGAAACAATAGCATAAAATGCACAAACAAACAACTGATTTGACACCTCTTGAAGTACTGTTTTTATTTCGTCAAT
>JXSR01S031791.1:70920-99515 GCA_000969725.1 Ophiothrix spiculata
ACAACAATGGTGGTGATATAAATAACAATCATCCAAAGCAATTAAGTAAACACTTGAGTGGTTTAGGATCTTAACACCACAACAGCAACAATTGGGCCAACTAATTAGGCCATATAAAATGAATATTTATTGATCTAACAAGCCAGGCCAAAATAAAATCATGTTATGCGGACAAGCAAACCATTCGCTCAAACAAATCTGGTTTAACGCATTCGCTTTAAAATTTTTAATATTAAAATACAATACAATGTGTGCAAAAATACGGATGGGGATTGAAAATGTCAGCTTGTTCATGACACCAATATTACGAGATATGATTTTGGAAATACAATCAATGTGATTTGTCCATGTGAGAGACTCATCGATTAGCAAACCAAGAATTTTAGTATATTTAACCCTTTCCAGAAAAGTATCTAAGACATTGGTTAAATCATCGCGTACTTTAGAAGTCATATGAGATGTTCCTAAGACTATATAGTTAGTTTTGCTAGCATTTACTGATAATTTATTTGCCTTGAATCAGTTGCTGACTTCACTCAATGCATTATTTATGATATCTATATTGTTTCCAATATCATTATGCGAGTAAGTAATAGTGGTGTCATAAGTAATATCATTTATATAACGTATGAACAGAAGGGGCCTAATATGGATCCATGTGGAACACCAAAAGCATTTTTTTCATATCAGATTCGCAATCATTATAGTATACATATTGTGTTCTATTACTGAGTCAAGTACTATACCACGAAATCCAAAGTGCTCTAATCTGTGTAAAAGTATATCATGATCAACTAGTGTCAAATGCTTTTGACAGGTCTAACAATATACCAATTGCCCTAAATCGTTCTCACAGGCGCTACACCCAAAGACATCAACAAAGAAAGAGTTTCAAGACTTGAAAATATACTTCCAAGTAGTATAAAAAGATTGGGCTGCAGATATTAATAATGTCATTAATATGGATATGAGAGTCTTTAGTATTACAGGACATATCTCTACCTTTATCGATTTAAATGCTCGGTTAGAAACCTCTAAAAAGCAAGATTTAAATATTTTAAAATAAAAATGAAAGCAGATATTCAATTGACATTTACCAAATACTCATCAATTGATTTGATGTACATAACATATTAATAACAAGTGCATAAGTCTTCTCCTTCTACCACAGGCACTTACTGAACACCCTTTCTATTGTGAATAAGTTAAGGTCTTAATTAGTCTAGTTTTGTTAAGCTCAATCACAAAATGATGCACGAAATGCTTCAAAATGTCTGTATTAATCTAGTAAAAATATTTTATGTACCATAGGTAATAAGAAAGGAAGAGTGCACAATACACATGATTTAAAGCACTCATGATTCTATTGAAATGATCTTTTTTAATGTTTAATGATATAAATGCTTTTACATTGCATTGATGTTGCGGGATTTTGAAAACAAGTGCTTCCAAAATTAAAAAAAAAAACCAAAACAATCGGAAGCATATTACAAATGCTGGTTGCTTAGATGTTGAGCTTATACTAATGCAAAAGTAGTATTGTATTGAGTTATATATTATATATTACACATTTTATGTTATTAATATTAATACATACAAAGCACCATATAAGCCTGATTGTACGGTAATCTGTTAAATGGAATTCCGATTAGTAGAGATAAAAAGCAGAGTCTATAGCTTCGTATATTGTTATTAACTATATTCTCTTGGCTGCACTTAGCTGACATTTCCTCAGGCGGATAAGATATTGTCAAGACCTTAATAAATTACAATAAGTCAAAGTCAGAAATCGTTCCAGTAACCACGACTATTAGAAAAGTCTGTTCTGTTTCTCGAATAATTGAAACAGTGTTCCCTGCTGATAATTTTGTCATAATACAATAATGTAAATTCACTCACAAACCAAAAGTATTCTACATGTGTGGTCTTTAGAGATCAACACGGGAAACAAGTAGAGCGTTTGATTTCTGGCATAAATTCTCGGTGCTGTATCTCATACGTGCATGTCCAGCTTAAACAGCTGTTAGCCCTTGCCTTTTTTGTAACACGTCTTCCTGAGGGGGTTGGGGATGTGGTTATCAAGCACTCTCTATATTTTGAAATGTATACCCAAAAATTATATTCTTTGGCAATACAGTATGAATTTCATATTTTTTTGGCTATTGCTAATTAACGCATGTTCTGCAAGTCCACACCATGCCGATGCGATTTATTTTTATTTTCGAGATGGCAAAAATCCCCCACCCCTTTCCCTCCTGATTTGACGGCCTACCATAACAGAGGATGTAAACTCTATTATCAAAATTCTCAGGGGCACTTTGTTTAATGTTTTTGTGCAGGTACACTTGGTGATCAATCGCCCCCACCCCTTTAGTTGGCAACTTCATTAGCATTTTTATTAATAGTTGATATATAATGTATGCAAAGGTCATTTTTTTTAGATTTACTACATTCATGCAGTCTTTAAAAACATACACAAAAATGAAAAATGAACCGAATAGTAGCAAATCGATCCTGAGTATTTACGCAATCACATGATGTTTTTACATCCTCTGCGGTCATTTTTACGGAAAAAATCTGGGAACCACCTAAGATGGGGTTATGGTAGGCTGTTAAAGTCGGCGGGTAGGGGTGATTTCCACCTCGAATATTTTTAAATCGCCATTTTGAAAAATATCTGCATACTATGGACTTGAAACTTACAGAATATGTTAGATTAGTTTATAGTAAAATTGTTCATTTTGACAAATCCAAGTGGAAAAGTGAGATGATGGTATACTCACATAATGTATACTCACATTATGTGAGTATACCATCATCTCACTTTTCCACTTGGATTTGTCAAAATGAACAATTTTACTATGTTTTACAACAATCCAGATGAACCTATTCAAAGATGTTAGATTAGTTGATTCCTTCATTTATTAGCAAAAAACCCCGAGTAAAATCTGACTTTTAATACTTTTTGACGTCATAATTACGTAAAGCCTTGGCCGATTTACATGATCTTTGTATCAATGGAAAGAGGAGACCCTATCCTATACTAAGGTACCAAACAGTATAACTTTGGGGTCGAAATTTCAAAATCACAGGGGGTGGTAATAACCACCACCCATTCAGGAAGACGTGTTACAAAAAAGGCTTAGGAAGACGAGGGTTAACGGACACTAACGTGACTTTTGAATGTCAGATAAAGTTTATTGCGGTGACATTTTAATTCTTACATAATGGAATTTGCAGATAGGTAAAAAGAGTCAAAGTGAATAGTGACAGACTTTACTTTACTTTACTAAACTTTAATTTTGTTATTATTTGTGGAATTGGGTTAATGTTTCAATTATTGAATATAAAAATACAGTGAGAAAATCTGAAAATACAATATTGTTTTGCTGCTGAAATAAATTGTTAGAGACAATAGGAATAATGCATAAAAGATATTTAAACTAATACCAATTATTTTCATTATATTCTATTAATATTCTGTAATTTCGAAACATTATCACAAACAAAACAAAGATACACACACCTTATGACCACCAAACCCAATACATACTAAATTTTGATCATTAAATGGTGTTTATAATGCACAGTGCTCTTGGGAGATGAATAATATGGTAGATTGCCTTCAGCCCAAACAGGCAATGTTTTTTTTCCAAAAAGCATAATACCACAACATATATGACGTCGTAGGGAATAAACAAACAAAACATACTAATAGTGCTTTTGATTTTCACGTTGAGGAAAATCATTACGGTAAATACGCAATTACGGCAAAAACACAGCCTCAAGCTTTAAGCTTATTTACATGTTCCGTCAAAATTCAAATTGGTGGGAACTATGGAAGTGGCTATAGACACGACGACCGTGCGCCTCGCCCAAAATGGCTATAGACACGATGATTGCGTGTGATAAAGTGAATGGCAATGTCTATAGCCATTTTGGGCGAGGTTATGTACACGATCATCGTGTCTATAGCCATTTTGGGCGAGGTTATTTACACGATCATCGTGTCTATAGCCATTTTGGGCGATATTATTGAAACGATCATCGTGCCAATATCCTCGGCCATATAAAAAAAATACTGGGGATTCATAGTGCGCTATGCCTCCCAGATTTGTAATTCCACTCGGCCTCTGCACATTTTACAGGTGTTCGCTGACCACCGTGGCCCAAGTAAGCTCCAATCCACACCAAGTATCATTTCAGGTTTTTCGGCACCTCTAGGGGCGCTGAACCTTGATCAGCCTACATTCGCACTATCTCTGCCCGGATCAGCTCCCCGAGTTTCGTACGGGTTTCCACGAGACAATTAGCAGTTAGTTCCTTGTCCAAGGGAATTTCAAGCACACTCAACTTTTTGGCACCAGTGGGGTTCGAACTCGGGACCTTGTGCACCGCAAGCGTGCGCCTTACCGATTGAGCTAACTTGACTGCTAATATATAATATGCTTTGGTGTTACAGTTTAATTAAAACATATCAAAATATAACATAGGTTGCAAATTAGACCTAATTTTGTAACACATCTACCAAAGCTTTCAGAATCTCCCCCCTCTATGCTTCATAATGAAACTTGTTTTCTAAGGTACTGGTAGGGGGTAACAAGTCAAAATTTTTGATTTTTAGGCCAAATTTGATTTGACAAAACCTGAGTCAAGGTCACCTCAAGCTGATTGGTCAAATGACATGTCTATCTGTAATATAGTAATACGCAAGTGACAAAATGTATTGGTCACGCTTGAGTGTGCCAAGAGTTTGCTTGTAAGCAAACAACATAAGATGGTTCTTTAACGTCTCTCCATAAACAGGGTTGTGGTGAACCTGTTACAGTAATGGTCCCTGTTGGTAAATTATATCTTTAAAAAAAATATTGATACTTTTGTTATATATTCATCAAAGCATTTTTGCTGAGAGTTAGAGAGAGGGGGAGTTGGTGAGGGTCATTCATGTCACTGTTTGGTACCTACCGCATTAAAGCATACCCATTCCCCTTTAACTTCGATTAAGTTGAAGTGAAATGTCTTTCATTATATAGATTACATATGTTCTTTTCCACTGTTCAGCCTTAATATTAAATGACACCAACCCAAGGTGCCGTTTTTTTAAATATTGACCTCAAATCATATATTTTGTTAAATTTCTTCTCAACATTTGCTGACGACAAAAAATAATCTGACAATGATAACAAGGGTTGCAGTCACTACAATTGTCAATTAACCCAGCCCCCGGAACCCAGCCTTACGTTTATTTCACTTCACTGTAACTTCATAGATAAAATTGAAATGTTTGTATCTTTCACTATTCTGAGGTGATATTCCAACTTAATAAGCAACTAGTGTATTGACCACTTCAAAAGTGACCTTATTTTCTTTGTCAAATTAATTTTCTCGTCAGCAAATGTTGTTTAATTCAGTTATGCGTAATTGTGAGGGTGCATATATTATATTAGTAATGATGTGATATGATATGTGATAGCTATTATTAAATTGTATTATATACCAATATGTTTACATCCGTTTGTTCAGTGATGCACGGAGAACCAATCTGCTCGCTGAAAAAAGGTCATCGCAAGTTGGTTCCGAGTGTCGTTTCGCATGCTAAAAAGTTTGGTTCACAACATTATCAAACAGACAAACAAATAAATATTTGCATAAAATATTGACATTTACAAAATATTGTGTAATGAAATTATGCAAAATCAATGTTGTTTAACTGGTCAACAGGTAAAAATGATATAGAAACTTTTTTCCAGTATTTGTTAACATTTTCCATGTTTCCATTTTTGTTGTCAGGTATCACATGAAGTATCTCTTCTTTTGCTATAATAAATATACATTAAAGCTGTTAAAAATCAGTGTATTAATGTACTTTAAACATGAAGTAGCGAAGCATAATTCAAGGTTAATGTTATACTATTTTAAGGTTAATTTATTTAAATCCCCCTTGTTGGAAAAGAAGATTTGATAAAATCTATGAATAATATTAACGTGCGTTCATTTTGCGTTGTTTTCCTTTTATAATAGATGCAGCTACTGATATTTATTGTACACAATTGCAAATTGAACTTTATGTATAAAGCGTGGTCTTGACATTTCAAATTAACCAAACCAAGAAATAGTGTTTTGTGGATATCCTTATTGCATATATTCAAGATGATTAGGCTATCAAAAATATTAAATGCACTAGCAAAATACCATAAATAATTTATTGCATAGAAAAACAAAACCCTCGGTAATAAACACAAATAAAAAAGGATAGATAAACTTCATTCGGGGAAGATCTTATATCCTATTATTGAATACAAACATTTTTGTTCCAGAATTCTATCCATATGAATACATAGGGGTTAACATAAATACAATTACACAAAAAATGAAAAATATTATTAAAAATACGGGAATGCAACATCTTTCACGGCAAAGCAAGTACAAGACAAGAGGTAAAAGGTATAAGTAATGAATTGGTCAAAAAATGACGAAAACATCACCAATTTGAATATTTCTAAATACAGAATTAAATATGGACATTTTAACACCATAAGAGTATACATTTTTTTCAAACCTCAGTTTACAAGGATACCAGGTATACAATGGTACAGGGCGTGTGAAAATTATACAGGGTGTAAACTAAAAATTGTATTAATGTTTACTCTAATCATACACCTCTTTTATTCTAAACAGCTATCAACATAAAACAAAACAGGTTTTAATTTATATTGATAAAACATAGGGTTCTCAATAAGAAAATAGAACTTTTCACTAAATGTCCATACGATGAAGTACAAGGTGGTTAAAATTATTTACAGAGTCAAAAGGGTTGTATGCCTGAATGAGCTATTTGGTGAGTTCTTTATATGTATTGGTAATAGTTAGAAGTGTGATAATGCTTCAATCAAGTAACATTCAAAGTTTTGCTTACTATGACCATTGTACTGTATTTTTGGTATACTGGGTGATCAAACATGCATTATCTCAATAATTAACCTGATCCAATAGACTTTGGTTTATTTATTACTATTAATCCGTGCAGGTATGGTATTATGCAATTACAACAAATCAAAGTTTTCACAACGTAACTTGTCATGAAAATATTGACCTTTGAACACTGTTGAAACTAGTTGCGGAAATAGCCTGATAACAAAGTTTATCCTCGTCAAACTCTATTTAAAACATCACCTACCATTAATTGTTTGGCATGAAGAGATATGTTTGTTCCTTATTAAAAAGTGTGCAAACAATTATTCTAGTAGGATTTCAACTTTTAGCATGATGACTTTCGAAGATTGGTAATTATACACAATTGTGTGTACAAGTCAATGGCCTTTTCCGCCACCATCTTTTTCGCCTCCCCGACGTTGACTCGGCTCACATTTTGAAACCATAAATCTAATAATATTTGTTCAATTGTCATGAAAGTTTAAGCATTTGCAAGACAATTAAATTGCTAATGAAATGATACCAAACTTGTTGCAGTAGGTGTTAAACTTCATGAATAAAACTACATTGAGCTACGAAGAGAGAGTTTTTATGTTACATCTCCCCTGTATTGACATACCAATTCATGACTTATGATCAAGAAGTATAACAAATCATGGCGAATGAAATGTAACCAAATAAATACACGCGCTTTCCATCTTGAAACGTGTGTAATTCAAGTTAACAATAGGTGCCTAATTTTAATTAATAACGTATGCCAACAATATAACAAACAAATTACAATTACAAAATTAAACCAAAAAAAAAGAAAAGAAACATTCGGCGATGATTTTATGGTTGAATCATTTTGTTAAATATCACCCGCAAAAAGGGTGTTTTTTTAATACTGACTGGCAGGAGACAAACATGATCGTTCAGACAGTATCCTTCCAAATGAAACAAGAATGAGAATACACAACAACCCTCCAATAATAATGACTGATCACGTAAATAGCAGGTGAGCACTGAACGAATCGGATACTAGCTAACCATGGGGGCAAACAAATCTCATAAACAAGGAAGCTATAGATGAAGTTTATGGCATGTTTTTAAAATATAGTCACCCGAGACTCACCCAAATGCCTAAACACGTACGTCACAAAACGGTGTTTTAACTTATGTAATTTGAGAATGATTTGAAGTACTTTTTCTTAGTAAAGGGCCCTAATAAAAAAATGTTGACCCTTATTTTGAGAATTAATTGTACTATATAAATAGGTTAAGGCTCTGTCACACATCACTGCATAGGGCCAAATCGTACGAATAACGTACACACGTTGCTGACCGCACTGCAAACGGATACAAACAATATTGGAAACGAATTAAGCATATACTTTTCATAACGTACACAATAGTATGGATAAAGTATTTGAACGTACTCCTTACGAACACATGACGAACAATAATGTATAAAACAAAAGAATAGAGGAATTAAGCATGTTTTGCTCTACACAGTGATGTGAGAGCCCTAAGATAGATTACCATAAAGATGGGTGTTTTAATGCACAATTCATGCAAACTGAAGTGTTAAAAATAAAATAAAAAAACGACAAATTTATTATTTGAAATTTAGAAACATTTAGATTTTCAGCTCAATCTAAAATAACAATAAATGAATAAATAAATAAATCATCGGGGTTTAAATTTTAATATCAAAGGCTAATTGCAATCTTAAAGAATTTTTAGTGAAGAATCTCTGTGGATTTATTAAAATATATATATATATATATTTCATAGAAAATTAACAAGAACTTATCTCTAAGTTTTGAATTTTAAATTTGAAAAGATTGATCGGGGACTGATACTTAATCTTTTACAGATTTAAATAACAAGCGATAATTAATAGTAACTTCTCTTTCTCTCAGCCAGTTCAGTAGAATCTTTTTGTCTCTCTTTTCTCATGATTAAAACATACACCCGATTCGCAATTTTCTTTTTTCTCAGCAATCGGAAGTCGTTTACCCTTTACATATTCTATTAATTGAATCAAATATGAAGTATGTACATCAGATATGTTTAAGATATTTTCATAACTTTTTAACTTGTCCATTATTAAGAGGACTCTATTAATAGGACATATCATTATCGAGCCTTTGGCTAAATGAATTATACATGCAGATTTACATCATGTTTTTTAACTCGGTGGAAGCGTAAGTCCTTTTCCATATGCATTAATCTATGAAAATGATGTCAAGACCCATGAGCAAAATACGCAATATTCAATGCATTATTCAGAAATACCTATTTATGTAAGCTCTGTACCTGCCTTAGCCATTACATAACAAGTAAATATTTAGATATGCCATTACATAACAAGTAAATATTTGGATATATGCTACAATAAGGCATCCAACTGGAAACTTACTCAGTCGCAAAATTAGGTAATAGTGGGGTGTAAATTAAATAAAATGTAGTCTAATTACTTTCCAAATTTACTTCCACTATTAACATGTGTATTTAAAAAAATAACATTACTCATATAAGTTATGTTAATCTTGTTTTTGCCCATTCTAAGTTTTGGATACTTATTAAATTTGAATGATAACACAAAATCGTTGAATTGAGTATTTTATAAATACATTTTTTAGCCGGAATTACTTGATGCAATAATCGTTTAAGTGTGGTTATTTCATCCTTTTCACTTATATACGCTGATGGACACTTCAAGGACTGCCTGATGTCATTCACCCAGGCCAGAATCAGATAAAATAATAAACGATCTGAGTCAAATATATAAATAACATCGACATCTCAAAACGCATGATTGAGTAGTAATATGAACGCTTGCCGATTCATATATAGGATGTTATTGGAAAATAGAGACCTGATAATTAGCTTTTGCTCACGTATATTTGTGAATGTATTGTGATTTATTACTGTATTGCTAAATGACCTAAAATTCAGTTCGATATTAGTTATGTGCGAGATATATTAAACGCGTCTGCTTAACTTTAACAAAACAATGTTTATTTTTCCTTCCACTATTCAATACAAGATGGTTGACAAAAGGGTTCTTTGAAGTAAGTAGTATATCTTTTGTTCAATGACGGATTTAGATCATCATTTGAACTGCGTTTTTGTAAATAATTTTCATAAGTAAAACGCCCATCATTAGTAAATCATTTATTATATCATCCGCTTTGAGTAATTGTACTCTAGATACATGTCTAATATAGTCACATTTTAGATGACAAAATTTCAAATGTATGCAGTCAAAGGCTACTAATAGCATTTTTAGTTATTAAGAAATAATATATATAATTATACAACGCAGGGTATTCCGTTTCCAAAGTCTACATTTAAAGCCACTGTGATGTTGGTTACAATAACTAATGGTAGTAAATGTATTTGAAATAGGTAATATAATTACATGTATATTGCTGTGTACTTACTTATTTACTGTAAAAGAACAAATTCAAATACAATAGGTAAAGAATTCCTTTGATACGAGGAACAAAAATGTCCGGTCGTGTGTTTTGCTGTAATAGGTATTTATAGCTATTCGTCTTGTGGCAGTAACAAGCAAAGATGTCATTATATTTGTTACTTTGTTACATTCAATTCAAAGATAATTTGAATATCTTTTAATCAAACTGAAAACAAAAATAGAAACAAACACACAGACAAACAAAGCAAAGCAACATACAACAAGAACATAATAACCCCTGCTTTTCACCCAAAGATTCATAGTCCCAAGTATTTAATATCTTCTTCGTTTTCGTTTCCTCATCGAAAGGAATATCCCAATTGTTCCAGCTGTTATTGCACTACATTTTCATTTTCAAATTACATGAGGCCATTACCGACGTAGTTTAAACTGCTGTCAAAATATAAAACACTTATTTACTTTTAATTTAGGTTAAATGAATGTACAGGCAAGTACGAGAAGATAATAACTGGTTTTGGTTGGTAAAAGAATAATATCAAATGGCCGCATTTGTTTTCTTTTTCAATTTAGCTTACTACGTAGTCCAATAATGATAATCTGTTTTTCTGAGATATTTCTATCGCAGTGACGACTACATTCGTCATTAATCATCGGCTGCGTAGCAGGCGACCTCAATGTTTCACCATGTGCTACGATCATCAGGAAATATGGCATTTTGATATTTCTCAGCACACATTTGTCAAAGTACCGTTGTACATCGGTAATGTATGATGTACGTTTTTGCTTAAATTTGACATCCTTAGAATGTGACCAATAAATTTCAGTAAGCGTTGTCTTACTTGACGGATTATGGTGCCAGTCATGGGATAAATATCGGTAAAAGGAACATAATAGTAGTCTACAATAGTATACAACACACTGTTGTTTGAACCCATAAGTGTCAAAATAGATGGCGCTTTTTATAAAAAAAACTCATTTTGTATGAAGATGTTATGCTGGTGTGTACTACCGTAATTAGATAAAAAAGTAAAGCATCTAACGTCAAGAACACTTTATTTATCATTTTGAGCCAAAAATCTGCACAAATCAAATAACATTTTTGATAATTAAATATGATCAATAATTTTAAATATGTATAGTACCAAAATTTGGCATGAATAATAATTAAAAAAAGTACCAATGAATAGGCTCAACATTTATATGATAATATAATATAAAACCTAAATTTTATCCAAAAAAAACCCCAAACTGTTATTAAACAATGTTTTTGACCAACAATACTCGAATATTGGAATAAACTTAACAAAACTGGTATGTGCCCAGTATTTTTAACCAACAATACTGGAACACATAGACGTAATTATACATGGATCATATTTGGATAATACAGTATTGTACAAATTTTGTGTACTAGTATCTGGGACCTAAAGTATTCTTTTTTCGTTATTGCTTTTGAAAAACATATATGAAGAGTTGACTTGAAAAACAGTAATGATTTTAGTAATTCTGTACGATTATGTCTTTAAAAATTAGGTATACTTTAGACAATTCCTTAAACAGTTTCTTTAGATTAATTGACTATTGACTTTTTGATAAAAATGAATGTAGCCGTTTTGCAGGACAACTCATGAAATGTCAAATTAAGAACTACCTATCTTCCAAATGTTTGCAAAATGTCTTTTTCAATTCTTCATTTGGCTATTATGTGCTTTATAAATACACAATTTCATTATCTGGGCAGGATTTGTAAACACTTTTCATATATGGGCATTATGCCCTTTTATGCCCAAATATGGTCATACAATGTCCATACTTAGGCATTAAAGTAACATTTCGGGATTTTAACCCACTAAGCGAGATTTGTTCAACAATTTGCTTTTCCTGGATGATGCAAAAGTTAACTGTCTGTAAGAAGCTACCAAAAATCATTTTGAAAAAAAAATGGTCTCTAAGCCGTTTGGCAACTATTTTCAATAGTTGTACAAACACATTGTTGTTTTAATAGTGGGGCAAGCTGTAAAAATATTATTTGAATCCTTGTAGTCAATTGTGTATTTTGAAATAGCATAATTTTTGAGGACGCATTGACTTTAGGACGTCATTGTGATATCATTTGAAATTAAATACAATTAAATGGTGCATATTTTCGGATCAACGGTCAGTTGATGTCCACACCAATACACTGGAAGTAAATATAGTGGTGTACAACATATTTACAGATTGCAAAACCCACTCCCCCTTCGTAGTCGTGTTACAAATAGATCTCTGGATGACTACGGTTAACGATTCTTCAAACACCACTGTTTGATCACTAATAATATATAGCCATTTGAATGCTAAAGGCACATTATTGGGGGCGCTATTTCTATAAATCAATTTTCCAGGTTTTAAGAATCTACTATGACCGTTTGTTTTGACATTTGCCACATGGATAAAGTAAAGGAGACCAAAAACAAATTGTATTCATGTTAAATTCACACGACAAATATTTAACTTATGCAATATGCATATAATTAATTTCAAAAAATGAATAGCGCCACCAATAATGACATTTCAAAATATGGGCTAAAAATGATGTTTTTTTTAATATAAAATGAGCATTTTTTAGGTAGAATGTGAAATTAAATTATGGAAACTGTAATTCAACACCTAATTCCAGAACTAATTTAAACACTTTTAAAGGCCTGCATTTATTGTAACAGTGCATATTTGTCGAAGAAATAATAAATGAACCCATCAAACAGCGGTGCAAACATAGTACACTTACTTAATGTGTCCAAACGGTTTTACGTTTCTTTTTTTATTGCGATGAAACTTAAGGAATTCTTGTTTTGTCTACGCCATTTTTAATTTGTAATTCTATGAATTTCAGCACAATTCACATAAATATTATTATATTATGACGTTTATAGCATTAGATTTTAAACGAATTTTGATGCCACGAGTGCTGCTTAAGGCTACAGTCCCTAAATGGGTCCCAATCGGCTGAACGCCATCTTTACTGCAAGTTTTTACCTACTTACACATATCATAATATCACAATTTTTAACGTACATGTTTAAAAGAGTATCTAGTTTATACATGTATCTTTACTAGTGCTTTCAAGTCCATTATCAAGGTAAAAATGACTTAAATAGACTTCTTCTAAAAGTTGACGCCTTTTTCGCCGAAACCTCATAATTTCATGATGTTTGAACCATTCGATGTTTTTTAAATTTTGACAGATTGTAGGCTTGATACTTCTTGAATTACAAATAATATTTTATAAATATGAAGTGCTGATTTTGAAAGAAAATGTAACAAACCTGCGTTGTTTTGCCTGAAAAACCGGACGTGAATTACGACTCTGAGATAGCCCTGTTTGAGCTGTGAATTACCCGTTTTTAGTATCTACATTATCTACATTTTGTCTGATAAACGCATTTGAATAATTTGCTTACAAATTGAGCATTCCAATGAGGCAAAAATAAAGAAAAATACGGCATTTTAATGTTTATGTTTTAGATTTTAGTTCACGATCTCAACGCTGCCTGGATAGCTCAGCGGTAATTCCCACGCTTCATAATGCATGACTTATCCCTGCCATAATCCATGGATCGAGTCCTCGCAAATACCAAACAAAACTATTTATCTTTCCATGGTTAAAAAATAGTTAGGATTCATATTTTCGTGAACAGATGGAGGTCATTTACCCTTAATGCGATGATAATCCTTGCATTTTAGACTTTAATGGCATAATAAAATAATATTTCAAGCAGGGTTATGCAACAAAAATGACGAGCTCTTCAGCCCAAGCATATTATAAAATGTTTCCTTTTTTGAATTGGTCAATTGAATGTGAATTTTCCAGTTTTTCACCAATTGCCGTTACCCATTATTTGTTATGGTGTGAGTCTGCTATAAACCTCACATACATTTCAACTATATTTCTTGCTCAGCAAACTCTATAGTTTTGCCTTGGTTAGTTTGACCTTTTATAACTGTGGGTCAGATTAGGCTGAGCTTAATCCGTTGACACTTCCAGCTGGTTGCCCCTGACAACCCACTTTCGGATAATGAGATGTGCAAGGTCTGTTGACTTAAGCTCATGGCAACAGAAATCCCATTCAATGTGGTCACTCAAGGACAAATTGCATACTCCTTGTTGGTAGTTTTCATGTAACTTCATGCGGGCCTATGAAACTATTGTAAATTGGTGAATCAGTCAAGTACAGTCAGTCAGTGCTGCGGTCATCAAAGGTCACTAGGGAATGCATTGGATTGTTTTCCATGATGGTTCAGGACCTATCAATGTCGCCAAAATACGCCTCAAATAAAATCCTCAAATTATTACATCTTTCACAAAATTGGAGAAACTATTAAACTCTACAGTTGTATTATAGTTAAAGGGCCATTAAAAATGTTTATCATGATAATTTCTACTAAAGTGGTATTTTCAAGTAAAAAATTGAACTTAAAAATGGTCAAATTGCGTTTGTACATAATTTTGTATATACTGAGCCCACACAAAAATAATTTATATTACATGATACTTTGGTTATTTTTCAAGATAGAAGTCTATACAAGTAAAACTCGAAATTGTTTGAGAAAGTCAAGACCATGCTTTTAAAAAATCTTCTCAGTTTTAAACTGTCCAAAAACTGAATACGCCATTGAAATTACATATAAATTATCGCGCCAATGATAAACCACATGCTTGGTTAGACATGCAGAAAAAGCCTTATATAAACGCCTTGAATAATAATGCGTTATGTCATAAGGATCATGTACACTCAATGTTGATTGGTGCTATTGATGTGCTATATATTGTATAATTGTAGCTTGGCGTATATTTGAATAGCCAATCAGCGAGGCGTATTGAGCCAACGCCCACTGCAGCGGCGGCGGGCTGTACAAAACATTTAACATAATAACATTGAAACGTATGTGTAAGAGATAAAATTACACAACGATTTTTGACGTAGCTTTTAAAAACTGGCAAAAAAAAAAGGAGCGCACAACAACTTTTTCAACGATATATAAACCTTTCAAATATGTGATGGCTCACCCCGAAAGGGGGCTCCTTGCAGATCATAGAGGGGAGCGTGGCCGAGCGGTTAGAGCACGGGTCTCGTAATACAGAGATTGTGGGTTCGAGCCCCGGGCCGGGCGGTTTTCGTCTCCTTGTTTCCTTGAGCAAGAAACTTTACTCTACTTGCTCCGTGGTCGGACAGTCACGTAAAGCCGTGGGTCCCCTGTGCGAATGCTCGTTCATGGGGCGCTGCATACAGTGTAAACCTGGTGAGTCTATCAATTTTGATTTTATCATATTTTTACAGCATTTCGTAAGTTTTAAAATGACACCTTACTTGTGGAAATTGATCAAGGCGATTACATTTTACCACAGAAAATCTGCTGGAAATTCTTCTTCTTCTTCTTTTTTTTTTTTTTTTTGCTGCTTATTTTCATCAATTTCCCGAAAAGTGTTCTTTCGCAAAGTCCCCCTTTTCGGGGTGAATCATCACATTTTTCAAAATGGTTTTCTCCTTTTATTTATTTTTTATTTTTTTATTTTGTTTCCTCTTCGACTTTCTTTTCTATCTTCAAATCCTTGAATGGACTTTTTTCCCGACTTGGTCAACGTACCGCCCACCCCGCTTTTTTTTTTGAGGGGGGGGGGGCACGCACTATTTAAAACTACATAAATAAAATTCGCCTCTTTAATTTGCAAGAACGCATATTACTAGAACAACCAGTGGGAATCAAGTAAATATCAATACCAAAAACGATTTCTCAGAAGGATCAATGTATGTAGCATTAAAACTGATAAGGAGCTCTAATTGCGTTTGCGAACATCATTTGAGATTCTGACATTAAAGGCAATTTATCCTTGGTGATCCATTATATTGAGATGTATGAAAGATACTAACACCGCCCTGGAAGCTTCTTCCGATATTTCTCTACACTTGCTAATTTTCTTATAATATCTCGTGTACCTTTGCCCTATTGACTGTTCAAAGGTTCTCGTATTACTCGGGAACTCCCAATTTGAAGTCATCACTGGCTGAATGTGTATCAACTTTCAAGTTCTGCCTTGCTGTTCCATTGTACCATGATTTTATATAGTATCAGAGTTTTAGTACAATTTGTATAGGCCTAATTTCAAATCTGCAAGTCAGCGCCAACACCAAGCCTAATGTAAAGGTATTTATAATCGAATAAGACACTTGTGATACGCCTTCTTTGAAGGCATATTTGTAAGTATCCAATTCATTTTTTTTTTGTCTATATGAACGATTTTTACCACATGTGTATTATTTGATAAGCGTTTCCTATTTATATATTTGTGTGTTTTATTACCTAGATTATTATTTATTTGTATTCTTGTAACAATATTTTATGGGTGCTATCAGACACACGTCCTGTATTTTTTATGACATCCACATCTAACTTATTAACAACATTTTTGTTTTATTTATCATTATTTTTATCACTTGTTGCTAACATTGTAATAATATTATATGGGGCCTCATACCCCGTTTTAATACTTTGAAACTGCAAGTGGTATTAACAATCGATTACGCTGTATTTATAGACAGATGCATTCATCGTTGCATAGTCTTTCTGGAGCGTGCAATAGAAGCTAATAGTGTTATGTGTTCAGTAATCACTACCTTGTCACCTTGCACTGGATAAGTATGAAATTAAAATGATTACAGCAACTATTTCAATGTGGCTTACACGAGGTTATAGCCTGATCAGCCGATTATGTGCGATCTTTTTACGGATAGACCACGAAAATTACCGAGTTGACAGGTTTCATTTATTGGAATAATTCTCAGATTTCAGTTAGTGCAGCATTAAATCAAGGGTCTGATTAGAAAACATGCATTGTATTCTAACCATTTCTTACTAATTAAAATATTGCGCCGGACAGATTTTGATATTTATTCGGTTAATTTTGTCAAATTTTATTTAGAAAATGGCGAATAGATTGAAGTATTAATGACATTATAATTCAACCTTTGTAAAGTGACATATCTTTTCAGCTACTTGTCCGTTAATTATTTAGTTTTCAGTTCTACAAACATAATTCAGTAATTTTTGTTCAGTATATAATACTTTAGTTTGTTCGTGAAAAAGATACAATATGAAAAATGCATCCGTCGGTATTTTCCGGAACTGAAACCGGAGGTAGCATCAACATGACAAAAAGTGTTTTCTAAAATATACCATTAAACACCTTGGAAAATGTTCTAGTTAATAACCTTAGAAAGATACCGAGAGATTCAAACAATTGGGAAAAAACAGGATATGATATATAAAAACGGCAAGTCTAGATTCAATATGGAAATGCTTTTCTAAAACCATGTTTCCATTTAATGTCAAATCTGTGGGCATATATGAAACTGTAGAGAGATAATTTATTTTCCTTTTCAAAGATTTATCTATCAAATGTTAATAATCGTTTTTGTATAAAATGACAAATAATTCAATCTGAAAAGTATAACAATAAAACAAGGGAAAAACAAATAATGATTAATGTCATTAGCGAAGATATTAGTTGGTGTTAACGCGTAAAGCGTCTGTTATGCAAAAAAGTGTTTCTGTTATTTCTAAGAGTTGAAAAATTAATACAACATGTTAAAAAATAGAAAAAAATTATATGACATTTATGTGAGTAGTTTTAATTAGTTTATTCTCTATTGTAATCTTTAACTTGAAATATATAAGGGATAGGAAGCATGATGTTCTAGTATGTTTGTCACTTCAAATTTTAAACTACATAAAATTTGGAACGTTTTGATAAAAAGGTATTAAAACGTCACAATTTAGAAATAATATACTATAATCGCCAAGCTTAAAGAGGATTCTAATTTAAATTTTAATAACGTAAACTTGAAAGTCAAGCCTATTGTGTAAATAGACTTTTACTCTCTATGAATGCGATATTTTCGAGGGACAGTAACCTTAATGACGCAATATATGTCTGCAGTTTCCATGCTATTCGTGAGGAATCTATAAAATAAGAAAACAATATACCTTTCCAAACTAAATGAAAATCATAATAGTTTCAGCAAAATATTAAATATTGTTAATAATTGTATGTAGATGTAGGTCACAGATAGACACTTTAAAAAAGAGGCAATTTTTTAATGAAATGGTGAAGTATATGTTAATCGAAAATCTTAGCAAATATCAAAATCAAAATGGTAAATATGGTTTAATTTAAACGGTGTATTTTTTGCGCTATTATTTAAAATGTATGTGACCTTTTGCATACTAGTTCTTATTTTGCTCAAATGGTTGTAGGAAATGCCCCAATTCATGATCTATATGTGATGTTAAATGAACATTTAATTGATGGAATACTTATCTAAATAAGTCTGACTCTCCATTCTAAAAGTCACCGAGAATTTAATTGCACTACTAGACGTAAAATACAAAGCGGTGGTATTTCATGAAGCACGAATGTCTTGTCGTTTCAGACATAATTGGTCTATAACTTGAAAACATATATAACTACAAAACAGCATCTGAATAACGGTTTTTAAAATTATTGCTTATATAGGTCCGTGGGTACCAGGTGTCCATGTAGAAAAATGATCTTGTTCAGTTGGAGAATTTAAATTTTGCACATATATTAATACATACATATACACAGCTTTAAGTTATCTCGTTATGTTTGTAATATGTACACTGCTTCGCTTGCTCTCAGGCAATATCCAATATTACATTAGTCCAAACAGGCTAAGTATTCAATTCACCACAACACTTAAAAGGTAGATAATATTAGTGTTTTTTATAATTACACGCTCTAATTTTGACCTACATATTCTTTAATGTCAAGCTGCAAACAAATGTATAAATGATGAAAAGGTTCCCTAAATGAATCTGATTTCCACTCTGTAAGTCTCAGCACGTTTAATTGCACTAGTCACACGATCCTGACTGTAGCGGATATACATGGAACATTTATTTATCAAATAGAATTTTGCTGTAGGATGTTGACTTGATTATTTTTTTACTGAAGTTGATGCTATTTAAATGAAACAAAAAGCTATAAATAACCACTGTTTCTTCCAGATATTTTCTTATCAGAAACAAGATAATGAGGTCATGCAAATACACTACATGGTGTGCTCGAAAAGGAAAATGATCAATCATTATTCAAGTAATTTCTCTTTAGTATAGAAAGTATACCAATGCTAGAAGTATCATCATATTTAATAGAGGATATCGAAATCTTAAACCATGTCTTGCTTCCAATAGGATTTTAAGTACGCATTTTTATTAGAGGGTTTAGGAATGAAACACAGCAAAAATTAGCAGAACCCATCACAATTTCGTATTTTAGATGAGTTTTATCTCTTAGCTCTCTCATGAGACCTGTACAAAAATACCATAGGAAGCAAGGCATGATGGAAAGGTCATGATATCTTCTTTTCTCCTTAATGCATTGACGAAGTACCTCGATATCAAATGAATCATAAATTGTATCTTATTTTAAACAGTAAATTGTAAAACGATGCTTTAAAAAACTAATAACACGAAAGTTGGTCTTTTGATCTGCCTGAATAATGCTAACTTCCAATTTCCAAAGAAGGAAGGCATTCTACATATACACTAGTGTAAACATGAATAATAAAGGAATAAGAGCCCCTACCGTCTCAGACACAGGTGTTAAAAAGGGCTCATGAGTAATTATATTAATGAGCAAAAATTAAATCAAAATGGTTACAAAATAGTTGCAGATGAATCATTATCTATTGTTAAATATTTTTTTAGTATTGCATATGTACTAATAAATGAGAACTATTAACACGTAAACTCATAAAACTAGGTTAGCCCTGGGTTGCAATCAAATTGTCGATTTAGTGTATATAGCTGAAGTTAAACTATAGCTAGAAATGTCAATTATCAAAAGGTGCTAAGAACGAATGATGACATTCCTCTTGTCTTTCCATTTGTTTTCACAAGAATTTTGTTTTTTGTATATTGTATCTCTAAATAAAAGGTTATTTTACATTTTGTAAAGACCCAAAACACTTTGATGGTCTGATGTGTTAATATAAAAAGATTCATCATTGGTGGCGTAGTGGAGCACACGTTGAATTTAAATTGCTTAAACGTCAAATGATTAGGCGAAGCATCCCTTGAACTCATTCTGTGACATAAGGATCGTTGTTGCACCCCCCCCCCCACTAAGATTTGTCCCCGCTGCCTTAAAACGCAAAAGCAACCGACCCCAGCCATTTGGGTAATTTCTTTTACATCCTTCGCAGTCATTTTTTGATAAAATAATGTGGGGGTACCAACTAAGGTGGGATTAGGGTTGACCGGCAAAGTAGAGGTGTAGGGGGGGGGGGGGGGGGGGGGGGGGTTGGTGAAGACGCCATTTTGAAAAAAATAAATGTTTGCTATGAAGCTGAAACTTGTAGAATTATGATTTCCCTTCTTTATTAGAAACAAACCCGATTAAATTCCGTTACTTAGAGACATTTTATAGTATTTTTTTTGCAAAACCGATTTTTTCCGAACTATAATTTGAAAATGTATACCTTCGGAGTCGTGTTAGAAATAGATATTTGGATGACTAGGGTTAAAGATATATTCTTCAAACATAGTACATTTACTTATCATGTGTCTAAAACGGTTTTACGTTTCCTTTTTTTGTTTTTTAGTGCAATGAAATTTAATTAATTCTTGTTTTGTCTAAAATATTTTTATATTGTGACGTTTATAGCATGACATCTTTAACGAATTTTGATGGCACAGGTGTTGCTTAATGCGATGATAATCCTTGCATTTAAGATTTTTAAAAATGGCATAATACAAATTAATCGAAGCATATTGTCAAATGTTCCCCCTTTTAAATCGGTCAATTTAATGTGAAATCCACAGCTTTTCGCAAATTCCCGTAACCACTTATTCGTTATGGTGTGAGTCTGCTGCAAACCTATATAAATTTGAGGTTCATCACATTCCGTAGACGCACTACATTTGAGCAAATAGCTGCCTCACATCCTCAAACTATTTTATTATTTTAAACTATTTCTGCAATCGCGGTGAAGAAGGCACACATATCAACGAGGACAGAGTATTTATCCCTTGTCATACCAAATGGGGTGGGTAATTTTTTGTTACGTAAAATCATAAAGGAACATGGCCTAAGGGTTATTGGTTGTTGTACGGTTATCCTTTGCGGACAGTTTAGCGAAAAAAATCGTAGGCACCACATTCAGGGTGTCCCGTCAAAGTCGACAGGTAGGGGCATGAAATTTTAAGTGGCCATTTTGAAAAAAATATCTGCATAGTATGGACTTTAAACTTCAACCGGCGGTTGCATGTCAGTTCTAGGCGGTTCAACCGGAATTAACAATAGCTAACCGCCAAGAACCGACAGACAACCGCCGGTTGAGTTTTAAAGCCACTTATTAGAAACATCATTTTTATTCATTATAAGCAAAAAAATGGAAAAGATCCGATATTTGGAACATTAAAAGCAAAATGTTTATTTCTTTAACCATTTTTGTCGACAATTTTGATTTTTCGACTCGGAAGTACTTATGACGTCATAATTACTTAACGCCCTGGCCGATTATCATCATTTTTTGGTACAAAACAACTTAACTTTTGGAGGTTCTATTTCAATGTCATAGGGGGAAAGTAATCCCCCCCCCTTGATAACAAATGTTGCAAAAAATACGTTGGTAAGACAAGTGTTAACCATTGGCGTGTTCATGAATTTTTGAGTGGTGTGGCACAAGTATCAGGTCCCCACAAAGGACATGAGACTAAGAGATAAAATTACACAACAATTGTTGACGAACCTTTTAAAAACTGGCCAAAAAGGAGCGCACAACAACTTTTACGTAAGGTATAGTGGTCTATGCTCTAAACATACTGCAAAGGTAGTGCGTGAAAAATTACTTACCTGGATCAAGAGCTACTTGACAGATCGCTCCATCAAAGTTGTCTTGATCGACCAGTCATCTGATACTTCCTCAATCAACGCATCGGTTCCTCAAGGATCAATTTTAGGAACACTTCTCTTCTCCATCTTCATCGATGATTTGACCAACGGGTGTAAAAATTAACTCTATTTATTCGCAGATGATTCAACCTTATTCTACGAATTCAAATCAACTGATGATCCTGTGGCTGTTACAGCAAATCTAAACAAAGATCTTGAGAGGATGATGATCTGCTCTGACAGGTGGAAGGTCACTTTTGAACCATCAAAGTGCAAGGCGATTACTATATTCAGGAAAAAAAGTCCAACCAGACTTCGCCTGCAGTTTAATGGTACGACTTTGTCACAGATGAATGAGCTATTGATTTTTGGGTATCGCCATTGATAGCAAAATACCTGGTCAAAGCACATCTCTAACATCGCTTCACGAGCTGGACAAAGGTATGGAGTCTTTAGAAGTGTGGCCAACAAACTTGACCAAAGAGGCAGAGCAACCATCTATAAGGCACAAGTTCAAAGCGTTGTGGAATTGGCATCACTCTCCTGGATGAGTCACAGCGATATTCAAGCAGCCAATATACTACACACCATCTGTTGAAAAACCTTGCAATATTTTCTGGGCTGGAGAAATTTGCCGAGCACTCACGGCGACAGCCGATGAGTTTGTTGCCTTCCAATTTTTTCCTTGAGTAAAACGAACACTTTGTAGGTGTACATACATCTTGATCACAGTTTACTAAAAAGAAATATTTTTAAATAGCGACAATCGACCGAAGTTTGAGTGAATTCCGACTGTTTGAAATATGTTGTTTTGTCGAAATATTATTTTTTATGAAAAATGAAATCACATTTTTGAACTAAAATATTATTTTTTTGCTAGTTTTGTGACTAGTTTGGCTAGTTTTCTAGTATGGATCATACTTCGAAAAACATGTTTGGAGCTATGAAAAAGTCCAACTTGGCCCCAATTTTGCCAACTTTGCTCAATAATAACGGGACTTAAATCGCCTCAGAATTTCAAGTAACTGAATAGCATTACAGCAACTACCCATAATGCAGTTTAATTTAGTGTAGAATTTCACCGCTGAGCATCCATTAGTTCATTCATACTCACTGAACTGTTTCTGTGTATTGTGGGAAAGTCTTAAGTCATCATCTGGCTATTACTTGGAATGTGTTTAGTGAGTGGAATGGTAAGTACGATATAACTTATTGTAATAAATCAGGTCCGTGAAATCATTGTGTGCAGGGGGGTGGGCAGTCATATTTTAAATGGATGTGGGTGTAAGGCCCGCGCTCCGATAGGCTGGGGCATTCGTTAAGAGCACATGTTCAAACAATGAGGGGTCATTGGTATGAGAGCATGATTTTTGGCATTCGGTGAGAGAAAAATACAAAAATATGAGGTCTTATTGGTCTCAAAACGATTAGTCATTGGGTGAGAGCACGATTTTTGGTATCACGTTATTCGGTGAGTGAAATTTGGCATTCGGTGAAAGAAATTATAGAGATTTGTGGGGTCTTTGGGTGAGAGCACATACAATTATAAAAATTAAGGGGTCTACGGTGTCAACGATGCTGAAAAGGTGGTCTTTTGAGCCTTACATATGCGTAACCTCTACAGTGGGGATGTCCTCCCCCGGGCGACTGGCCCAGCGCTAACAGAGATACGATGTCAAGGCAACTGTTGCCCAAACCGTTGGTTGTGATTATTGTTTGCTCCAGTAAGCATAATAGTATTTTGGTTCATCGCCAATAGGCAAATATCGCTGTGTGAGTGCCAGCCCAACAACACTTGGATTGCTGGATTCTATCCAGAGAAAGGCGCTAAGAGTTATTTGTGTTGATTAGGATTAGGGAGACTAAAACTCAACATCTGTTTTCTCCACGAAAGACGTCAGATGGCAGCAGTTGCCGTCCTATACAAAATGCACACCAGTCAAAGCCCAACAGACCTTCGTTCTCTGCTTCCTCAGCGATATACCATCAGAAGAGCCACCAGATCAAGTATGTCCATGCCTTGCCATGCTCTTGCCGTTCCTGTATCCAGAACTGTTTCCACTTGCCGGACTTTCATCCACGCAGCCGTGCAGATATGGAATAGCTTGCCAGATGAAGTAGTTAGGGACGTCTCAGATGATGGTGTGATACCATTTAAGAGGAGAGTGCATGCATATCTTACGTCATGTGTTTAAAGCTTTTCTCCAGCACTTTTGCTGTGAACCACTTATTAGGCAATGGAGATATTTATCATAGTGCAGTACCAACGATATATATACCCTTCAAATATTTCCTAATAGTTTTCCCCTTTATTTGGATTTTTATTTCACTCCTTGACTTTCTTTTCTATCTCCACATCCCTCAATGGACCCTTTTTCCCGAATGAATCACCAAACCGCCTCCCTTTTGGGCACGCCACTCCTTAAAATAACACAAATACAATTCGCCTCTTTAATTTGCAAGTACGAATATTACTAGAATAACCACTGGGAGTCAACTTATTATATCAATACCAAATACCAATTCTCAGAAGGATGAATGTATGTAACATTGAAACTGTTAAGGAGCTCTAATTGCGTTTGCGAACATCATTAAAGGCTTGTTGATCCATTATATTGAGATGTATGAAAGAAACTACACCACCCTGAAAGCTTCTCCCGATATTTCTCTACACTTGCTAATTTTCTTTTTATATCAGTTCGGCGGAACACACAATTTAGATACGTACCTGAATTTGGATACCCACATATCAAAAGATGATACCCGTTAAGTGTCAGAATTAAGATATGGAGGGGTATCCAAATTCTGATACGCCTGTCGTTGCGCAGGTAACAAATCGATAGCACAAGGTGGCAAGTACATGTAGAAAATCTACGATAAAAGTATCCGTGAAAATGTCATTTCCATGCCCTGATCACAGAAAGCAAAATGATTTGGCCAAAACTTAGTTAGAACATTATATGACAGATGATGATAATCTTATTGACTTTTGTACATACCGTTATGGTGCGCGGCGAAGCTGACTATTCATTACAGCTGGAAAATTTACTGGCACGCCCCAGCATGAAAATATAATAATATAAGGGGCCTCCCACCCCGTTTTAATACTCATTCAGTATCGAAGTGTTACGTGTCATCCGATTATCACCCAGACAACTGGATCACGCTTTCTTGTTGTTGAACCATGATCGAAATGATCACCCCACAAAAGTATTGCACTAACTGTTGTCAGGTGATGTGCGTGATCCAGTAACTGGTGAGTTACGTAATCACTTTGATACTGAACTGAAATTGCAAGTGCTATTAATAATCGATTACGCTGTATTTATAGACAGATGCTTTCACCGTTGCATACACTTTCTTGAACGTGCGATAGAAGCTATTGTATACCTCATATACAGATTACTGTCCTCTGAATGTTTAAAAGTGAGGGCTTGGATTATACTAGGCCCGGGGCATATTTTTCACTAGGCCCGCTTAGCAGATTTTGCGGCGTCGGTGTAACACGAGAAATACTTACGCAACTATTGACCATTTGGTGTTTTCAGTGCAAAAATGATTCTTTTAACAAACCAGATGACAAAAATCTATTATTCGGTATATAAAACGAATATTGATTGGTTTTCCTTCGGGGCATGGTTAAAATTATTTCCCCTCGGTGATCTCAAAACCATGAATATGCCCTCAGCTTCGCTTCGGGCGTATTCATGGTTTTGAGATCAACTCGGGAAAATAATTTAAACCATGCCCCTCAAAGCAGTCAATATTTGTGTAATAGTGTTATGTCTCCAATGAACACTTCCTTGGCAACTTAAAAGGGTCACAGCATGTGTCTTACACAAGGGCATATCCCGATCAGCCGAATATGTGCGACCTTTCACGGATATACCACGAAAATTACCGAGTTGACAGGTTTTATTTATTGGATAATTCTCAGATTTTTGTCGGTGCAACATTAATTCAAGGGTCAGATTTGAAAACGCGCATCGTATTCTTTCTGAATAGTTAAAATGTTGCGCTTGACAGATTTTGATATTCATTCGGTTAATTTTGTCATAGAGAATTGAAATATTAACCCTCGTGTTCCTAAAGGGGGACCCATCCCTAACGGATGATCGCCGAATGCACATAAAGGCAAAACAAAGCGACCCCGAGCATTTGGGTACTTGTTTTTACATCCCTTGCTGTCATTTTAACGAAAAAAAATCGGGGGTTCTACCTATGGTAGGCCGTCAAAGTCGCCAGAAAATTTTAAATCGCCATTTTGAAAAATGTATGTATGCTATTGACTTAAAAGTTATAGAACATGTTAGAATTATTGATTCCTTCATTTATTAGCAAAAAAAACGAAAGACGAAAATTGGACATTTAGAGCTTTTATAACGATTTTTTGAAAAAGTGGCCATTTTGCCAAAAGTCATTTTTTTCGGTACGGAAATACTTTGTGACGTCATAATTACGTAACGCCTCGACCGATTATCATGATCTTGATATCAATGGAAAAAGGAGACCCTACCCTATACTATAGATGAGTTGACACTAATGTTTATAAACACAGGTAAGGAGCTAGTTCACAGATATGCATGCATAAAACAAAAATGATTGCTGCAAACTTGATTTTGCGTGAATTTTGATAGCATGTTTATTAAGTAAAACCTTCTGCACACGTAAAGTGCCGGCCAAGGAACAATGGATATGACCGCGCACACTGCCGGGGCATGACGCCCTATGTCAACTTATCTATAGTATCAAACAATATAACTTTGGGGCTCCCAAATTCAAAATCACAGGGTGGGTTGGTAACCACTTCAAGGTTTTTCTGTTACAGAAAAAGGCTTAGGAAAACGAGGTTTAATGAAAATAAAATTCAACCTTTGTAAAGTGACATTATCTTTTCAGCTACTTGTCCGTGAATATTTGGTTTTAAGTTCTATAAACATAATTCGGTCATTTTTTTAAAGTATGTAATACTTTAGTTTGTTCGTGAAAAAAATAAAATATGAACAATGCATCCGTCAATATTTTCCGAAACTGAAACCGGAAGTAGCTTCAACATGACTACAAGTGCCTAAATTATACACCGGAAAACTGTTTTAGTTATTAATCTTCCAGGGCGGTGTAGATACTAGAAATATACCGAGAGATTTATATAATTGGGAAAAAACAGGATATGATATAAAAATGGCAAGTCTAGATTCAATATCATATGGAAATGCATTTCTAAAACCATGTTTCCAATTAATGTCGAATTTGTACTTATATGAAACTGTAGAGAGATAATATCAAGTTGTATTCTTGGCGCCGCTGTTTAATGTAATCTGACACAATAAATGCTTTATTTTCAAATTTATTTACCTTTTCAAAGATTATTCTATCAAGTGTTAAGAATAAATCTATATAAGAACCATACGATCGACGGAAGAAGGGGATCGGCAATTCTTGTTCATATTAGGCCTGTGGCATCCCTATGACTCACTCTTCACCCCAGTGCACTAAAAAAATCATAGTGTTTCTAGATATAAAATAAAGGGTAGTACAAAAAATGCATAGTTTCATCCTTGTTTCCTCACCTTCAAAAACATGTTCTTGAGTATGTGAATTTGCTATTCATAATAACCTCGATATTTCGAGCTAGTATTTTTATAACATGTTATAAACATAGTCACCTTTATTATAACTGTAGATAAAAAATAACAGTGTTTCTATATTTTGAAAAAAACATGTTCTATTTTTCCAAAAAAAAAAATCATATTTTAGGCCAAAATATGTCATTTTTGATGTTTTTGTTTCTCTTTTGGTCAGTAGTTATACATTTAAGTTTTATTGTGGTTGTAATATTTATTGTTGGGCCCACTATAATCAAAAATAAAATCATTGTATCATGGTTGGTTTATACTAGAAACACTTACAAACTTGTACCGTCCATTGAATATATATGTATACACTGTATACTTTGGGGTACCCCTCCCCCCGAAAACCTAAAATGAACTTTTAAATTGTGTAATTTGCTAGCTTGAGATCTCCTTTATCCATGCATACCAAATAAGCACAATTGCACAATGTAGTATTTAATTACAATACCCGAAAACATGCCCGATTAAAAATTTGGCAATTAAAAGTGTATCACTCTTCCATGCAGATTCTTGCTTGTATTATAAAAAATAAGGAAAACAACTGAAATGGTTGTTCTAACATGCTTTAAAATGTCATAACTACCCAAGGCATTCCTCGATTCTTTTCTTTTTGGTATCAATTGAAAGAAGAGATCTTAAACTACAA
>JXSR01S031792.1:6710-20296 GCA_000969725.1 Ophiothrix spiculata
TAGATCCAGTGCTGGCTTTGTGTATGGTGGACAAGATATGGCACGGACAGGATATAGCAGATGACAGACTCATTGTAGATATTAACCCAGGTGAGTTATCACAGCTGTAGATATGTGTTGGATCCAGTGCTGGCTTCATGTATGGTGGACAAGATATGGCTTGGACAGGATATATCAGATGACAGACTCATTGTAGATATTAACCCAGGTGAGTTATCACAGCTGTAGATATGTGTTAGATCCAGTGCTGGCTTTGTGTTACGCTGGTACCCTCGATGTGGGCGCTTCACTATATGGTTCAGACTGCCCATCACCGCAGGTATTGGCTGATCAAAATTAGTCAAAATTTTGACCAGTCGAATTACACAACTTGACAGCTCACTCGCCCTATCATACTACACGGCAAACGTTTGTGATTGGAAGGCTTTGGTGAAGAGGTTGACAAAATGGCGATGTTTACATGCGCAAACTATGCATGGCGCCCCGCGTTTAACAACGCGTTACAAGCATTCGCGCAATCACCAATGCGTCACGCATGTTGTGTGTTTGACGCGGAAAACAAATGCCTTCAGGGCACGGGCCAATCAAGTGCTTAGATTCATTAGCGGATACCTGCGTCTTATGTCAGTGTGAAGTTGTTGAAGACATAAGAGGCCGGGGACCAGCGTAGCTTTGTGTATGGTGGACAAGATATGGCATGGACAGGATATAGCAGATGAAAGACTCATTGTAGATATTAAGCTAGGTTAGGTATTACAGCTCGAAGGTTTGAAAGCAGATGATCAGTGTTAGGATTTGGTATGCAGTTAATGTATAAATTGATGGTAGCTGATTGTGGCTTGCATAGATCTAACACTGAACAGTTATTTCTTTGTTGTTGTTTAAACTTATGACTGAAACTTAGATGGAGCATAGAAGTTTTAGAAATATTTATTAACCCTAGCTAACTTCCATTTCATGATTTTCCAGGAAATCATGTTAATAATGCCTTGTTTTCCCAGGATCCAATGTCCAGCTATAACAAACCACCAAGTAGAGCCTACCTCAGCAGGTATTATGTGCACGTGTATATCTGCCATCGTGACATGTTAGGACCTCTGCTAATTTCTTGATTTTCTCTTGTTGGATTTTTTGGATAGCATGCAGGGTTTAAAATGTGCACATGTCTACTACACATTCACATTATATAGTTCTTAGTAAAGATAAACATGATACTTCTGATACATGTTTTGTCTATAAGATGTATGTATGTATATTATCAGCTATCACAGGGTTGTTGATGCGAACATTTGTGTGATATACATTTTTGACTTTGTGAGCTTTGCCATGAACCTCGTATGATAGCAGGCTTGTTTGATATATATTGTGGGACAAGCATTTGTATGGATTCTATTGGTTACTTTCACATCTGAAAAGGTTATAATGGAATTAGATGGTTTTATTGCTCAATAGTATTGGTGTGTTTGCTCATGTACACTTATGGATATTTCTTGTGTATGCACCTCTGTAAAATGTTTGGATGACTTTGTTGTAGTTGTAAAACTAGAGATGATTAGAGTTGACGATTGCAAAATATTGAAATTATGTACGGTACCTGCCTTGAATTACAAATTGTGTAGAAATAATGTAAAGTTTTCATATTTGATGAACTTTTTCTTCCAGGTATAGGCTATCTTACACAAGAAGTGTTGAATCGTGGTGCTAAGAACGTTGTGGCAGTTGAGAGGAAAAGAGCTTTCATACCTGGGTTAGACAGGATGGCTGAAGACAGTGAGGGCAGACTCAAAGTGTGCCAGGGCAATTATTTCAATCTCAGTCAATCTAAAAGTGAAGGAGAAACTTCAAAGATATTCTATACATTTGAAGATATCTTTGAAGGGTTTGAGCCCCTGCCATGGAAATCTGAAAACCCAAGTAAGTTGGGTAGTATTTAAAACAGTTTTGTGAAAAAAAAAGATTGTGTTTGGTTTTGAAAGTGAATTTAACACTTTTGCAGTACAAATGCAAACTTGTTTGTATCATGCTTTGGTAACTCAAACGGTATGATCTCTGGCACAGTGTTACTGTTCCCTATAAGGTCATATGGTGCGTAAAATGATGGGGGGGGGGGAATAAAAAATTGGCGCAATATGTTTTTGAAAACGTTTGAGAAAGAAACTTTTTCTTAATTATTTAGATATTTTTTCAGCACTGACAGCAAGTGATTTAGATGCAAGCACCTCTTCAACTGTATCAAATTAAGTTCCAAACTAATAGTTATAAGTAATTGTAAAACCTTAAAGATTGTGAATATTTTTGTTTAATTTGTCACATTATATCTGAACTTTGCAAAAGTTATTTGGAAGAATAAGAAATTTGATACATGTATTTTAAGGTTACCAAATTTATAGTTTAGAATGGTTTTAAAGTACATGCTTTGAAAGATTTAACCTTTATTTTTAAGCTGTATATAAAGCCCGAGAAACCAGCTGCTAGATATTAAAGACTAAAAACTTTGATGAAATTATATTTCCCAACAAGTGATGTACTAGTGCACTTTACCTGGAGTGTATAACAGCCAGCTCATTTGCAAAAAATGGTCAACAGTGAAAACAGTTTTCGCAAATCAATGTCCAAAAATAATTTGAGTTTGACAATCGTATAAAAAACAATAGGTAGAAAAAATAATAGAAGTAGCCAGAAACTGTTATCAGGTGTAGACCTCTGATAGGTTATGGACTGTCAGTCATAAAAGGAATGTAACAAAGATTTAAGCTTTGTGTCTTCAGTAATTGTCCATTTTGATACATATTTTCCAGAGTGACTCTGATCTGATCTGATCTGGTTAATTTTCAGACTTTTCTGCTAATGTTATTGGCGTCATACCACAGTGGCAAGAGAGAGGGCAAGTATATAGTTTAGCTGCGTGTCTATTGAAGAGATCCAGAGCTTTTCTCTATGGCCGTGTGCAGCACAGCTTAGTTTTGTCTGAACGAACATATAAGTTGAGTCAGCAGTTCAAATTTCTGTCACTGTTCCATGTACAACGTTTAAAGAGACTGATTCTATGCCCAGAATTTGTGAATTTGACTTTATTTGCAAACTTGCAACCAAAATCTACAGATTTGATTGTTGATTAAGGAGGTTGGGATAGTCTCATTGCTGTAATTGGTAAAATGGATGGAGAATCATTTTGGCTGAAAGTCTTCACTGTATATCATTTTGTCATAAATTATGTTACGTATGATAATTTTGTGATGGGTTTTTCTTAAAATTCTTAAAGATAGGTGAATTCTAACTTATTTTTCTTTTGAATTTTATGCATCTCTCTTGATCTTGATTAATTTGAGTCCTGTGTGGTTTACAGTTACCATACTACATTTCTAATCATAAAGAAATGTTACAATAGTTTACTGGTGTTGTTGTAATATTAAAGCAATTGATAAAGTTTATATTATTAACTGACATACCCTGCCTTTACTTGGGAAATGTTATTAAAATTGAAATGAAATATTTTTCTTCTGGACGCTATGACCCACCGTAGGTCAACGTGCGCAGCACCACAAAACATTTCCACAGGTCACACGATTCCTTTTCGCATAGGTAAAGCGATATTCTTGTATGAATTTGACTCCAAATATCTTGGTCAAAAAAGATCGCCAACGAAAATGACTGCACATATAGGAAGATATCGTGTTTGAATACAAATTTCAGTCGTTGTTTTGTGAATCAGAATTCTTGTATGGTTTTAATGGTCAATTTTATGGAAAAATTATGAAATCATGACGTAACATCCTGTTTTTATAATTATTCAAACCAATCCCATGTTGCAATGATTCTGTTTTATGAACATGTGCAATTCTACTGTAGGCCTATATATGACTTACACAACAGGCCAACAGTTGACAGATGAGAATTATGGGATCTCTGCTTTGCTTATTCCAAGCCATATCCCATATTGCAGTACGAGAGACAAAACGAATAAATTCCATTGACCGTACAATTACCCGACCATATAGATATAAACAAACATCATACGATGGTGCATCACGGGATAGGCTTGACCATAGACCGTAATATGACTCTTCCTTGACTCATCTTTGAGAATTATTTTAAGGTCAGTATTAGTCCGCAGATTACTCATTGATTTTCTAACATAGCTTAACATGCACAGAGATTTTGAATGACTTGAGTGCATAACATCAAAAGATTTTCGGCCTGCATAATTAATGGCTTTTGCCGTTTGTCCTTGCTTCTGTGTAATTTTATAAAAGTTCAACTGTTTATGAGTGACCTGGGATTCCTGAATGGGTTATTAAGGGGTGAGGTGGGGGGGGGGTATGTTTTACATTTTGGTAACATTAAACATTTTCATGTAATACCATTGAACATACGCGCTACCGGATTACAGAGCTATGTGCTCTGTAGCCAGGCGCACCTATGATACGCATACAGACTCATCCACCATATCCACCTACCATATCCCTATGACCATTGCATATCTGGATCTTTTTTTCAGGCAATGGTACAAGAGCCGGCTTATAAACTTATACATTATGGCAACATATCAGCTATGTTCCAACTCTGTTACAATGTCAAGCTACTACATGTGGTAGGTAAATGCCCTAGGGGGGCCACTCAGATATATTGATGTACATATGCATGAACATAGGTTTACAAAATACCACCTATAACAAGTTTTAGGTTCAATTGAAGAATTACCCCTAAACTAGGATTTTGCATGCAATTCTACTCTAAATTTCAGCCCCTAAAATGTTGATTTTTTCGGAAGAAGTATACTTTAGGTTCCATCAAAAACTATACCCTAACCCTAAATTAACCCTAACCCTACACCCTAACCCTAACCCTAAATTCAACCTAACCCTAAACCCTAACCCTAAAATTCTGGATGGGACCTAAAGTACACTTGGTCCATTTTTATCCCCCTGGCTTGAAAAGTAGAAGGGGGATTATGGCATAGTAGTGGATGTCTGTGTCATCGTGAAAAGGGTTGACATTTGCCTCTAACTTCTGCATACTTCGATGGATTTCAACCAAACTTGGGTCATGGGTGCAGCATGGGAACCCCCATTTATAGCTGAGGTCAAAGGTTACATCCTGAGGTCAAAGGTCATATGAGGTCAAGTTGCAAAATAGGCTGAAATTGTCAATTTGGCCTCATTTGACTGTCATTTGAAAAGCCTTGCTTCAATTCAATTCAAAGTTGGTAGCAATGAGCAATGGATGGGGGACTATGGTTGAGGGTAAGTGTCTTGAGGTCAAAGGTCATATATGGGTCAAATTTTCTACTTTGTCTGATTTCAAAGATTAAGGTGTCAAATTGTTCATCTTGGACCAGCGATCAAAAGTGTCAATGGTGACTCCATCGTCCGACCTTTCCCTCGGGGTCAAAGGTCAAAAGAAAGGTAACATTTTCAACTTTGTCCGATTTTGAAGGTTAAGGTGTCAAATTGTTCGTCTCAGACCAGCGACCAAAAGTGTCAATGGTGACCCCATCGTCTGACATCTACATTTTATGGGATCGCGTGGCCAGGGGGATTGCGTGGTTCCGAGAACCAGTATTTTTTCTTCAGGCTTTGAAAAACACCCCTTTTTGTGGACACTTTGTGTTTTTGTTTTGAAAAAACACCCCTTATTTTGAAAATCAGTGTTTTTAGACCCCTAAACACGTGCAGTGCTTTCGGTGTTGGTCAGGAAAAAATGACCCCTTTTTCCGTGTTTTTTTTTTGTTCATGCATGTGTACACTTATATAGCTCAGTGCCCCCCTGGGGTAAATGCAAATGAACAAGTCTTGTGTCTTAAAAGCTGTATTCTTGAAAAGTTGATATGGTGTGACAAAAAGTAGGACTAATGATGGTTTCTAAAGTGTTTGGCTTGGTTGTTTTGCAAAGTCATAATAAGTGTACTTTCTAGATTTTGTTGCTAGATACAAAAATAAAGCAATGTGATACTCTGAAACTATCTTCTGACACCCAGACAATGTGCAACCATCATTGTTTCCCTACTGAGTTGTGTAATATATTTTCAGTTGAATTTTTGGTATGTAAAAAGGTGTTCTGAATTTTTAATATGTAGTGCTATTTGTACATTTACCATCATAGGTTTGGGTTTGTAAATACTTTGAATATAAAAATATTGAAATAAAAATCTTGATTTTGATTTTAAAAGTCTGGGTTTGGTTTTTTTAAATAAAAAAGGCACAAATTCTGGCAAAATTCTGTTTTTACTGCCTACATAGTTTTTTCCTTGTAGTCTTTTGGTCTCAACATGTATGCAAATTTACACCAATTGACTCTCTTGAATTCTTTGGTTGTGAAACTTTTAGGACATGTATGTGCAATTCATGTTTGCTCTGTTTTTAATAGTGTTCAATAATATCTTTTACTTATAGGAACCAATCACATCGTTCAAGCCCAGGGACTTTAAACCAACAGTAAGTTAACATGTTGTGTAAAGTTAAATACACTATTGTAACCCGTCATATCGAAAGGTACCTTAAGGTCGGCATAGTATATTACAAGATACGGGCCATTGAAGCTAAGCATAGTCAAAAATCATGTTCGAGGTCAAATTTCTAATTTCATCAGAAACGTTACCTTTGAAGTGTATTCCATCATATTATTCAGGTTCCAACATCCAAAACATAAGCAAAATGTGTTAAAAACCTAAAAAACAAGATAAAAATCCCCTCTCCATTCAAGTTTTACTCAGTACAAAAACTTCAAACACGATTTTCTCAGTCCAATTAGTATGCATGAATATGCTCTTCATCCCATCTTTCTAGGTTAAATCATTCTTGAGAAATCCTGCGCGCAGCGATAACATATCGTTAAAATTCACTTTTGAGATATAAGCAATTTAGTCTAGAAACACTGCTTTTTAGGTTTTTGTATATTTTAGAAACACTATTTTACTTACCTATTGAATTGAAAAATAAGCCCTTGAATTTTCCTAATTTATTGTGAAAAGTAGAGATCAATAGCTTAATTAATTCCAGAGATATGAATTTTTAAAGCCGAAAAATTTAAATATCGCAGCTTGAGAATACAATAAAATACATAAGAAATAATATAGGAAATTTCAACGCGCGAAGTTACATTTTCGACCGTAACTTTTGAATGGAAGCTCTGATTGTTGCCAAACAAAAGGCAATAGAATGGTAATTTTTTCCTCTATTTAAATTTGTAATTTTTATTTTTAGGCCTTCAAAGGGCATATTCCCCTTAAAGTGTAGCAAAATCCAAAAAAGTACAATAATGTACACAGAAATGACTCAAATTGAGAGAGAATCAATTTGAAATGTAACATTCTGTGATGATAGTGTGACTATCCAGTGTTTTTTAAATCCTAAATTTGTACCTCGGATGGATTTTTCAGATAGAAGATCAAACAAAGCTCCTGGAGATAATTAAAAGATAAACAATTTCAGCAAAAATAAGTTGTTTACCCATTACAGGTGTAGAAACAAGATATTCTTAAGATTGGAAAACTAGAAACACTGTTTTGACACCATTTTTTTGCGCCGGCGGCAAAAAACAAAGTTGGTAAAGAATTGCAATTTTCTCTAATATTCCTAAAAATCATTGAAAACTACTGGTAGGTTATATTACTATAAACATGTTCTATTGATTCATTTAAAAATATGTAGGAAAAAAATCAGTTGGAAGAATCTAGACCAGTCTCTGTAAGTAGACAATTAACACTATTAAACTAGTTTTAAGTTAACAAGCAAATTAAGCCAGAGGTGAAAGCAGGTATGGATGTGCTTGGCATGGATTAATGGTTTTTACGTTGTGCATCATTGTCAGAAATTTTCAAATCTGTAAAACAAGAAATATTTGCAGAAAGAAAATTTTGCGGCATTTTAATTTCACTAATTGCATCAGCATGCCATTGAAATCATTGTACATTATTAATATTAGCGGCAAATTAATTTTGCGATTTTGGGGTATTAGCAAAATTAAATTGCAAGCAAATATTTCTTGTTTTACAGTAATCCAATGAAATATCACAATTATGCTATGATTTGAAAAATGATATATTAGTCTAATGAAAACTTGATGTGATTTTAACCCTCTTTAGTTTTGCTTTGAAGAAAAAGGAGCCACCACTAAGAATCGGAACAAATAATGGCATGACTGTGTATCAGATTGTAGAAAGTGCCTGTTAACAGGTCATGACTGGTTCAAGCTTGGCGAACTTCTGTTCAAATCAAAGCCATCCAGTCTATGTTGCAATCAGTAGGACCAGTTAATCAATGTCTTACAGTTATCATTACAACAATTCTAATTCTAATTTGTGTATCACCTGCACTTAATATTGTGGCTAATCAACCTTCAGCTATAGTTTCTTGGCTTTCTATCATCTTCATTGATATTTCATGGGTAATTCAAGGAATTTAAATGAAAATTCTAGCCCATGACCAGGGATTAAACACATTGCGCTCACTTATAAATGATTCAATAAACTCACCAGGTATACATTGTATGTAGAAGGAACATTTGCACAGGGGACCAACGGCCTAACATGACTTCCGAACCACAGAGCAATTAGAGAAAAGTTTCTTGCCCAAGGAAACAAGGAGACGTAAACCGGGGCTCAAACATCATGTATTGCTCTAGTTGACCAGGCAGACCCCACTTTCCAGTTTCCTAATCACAAATCTGTGTTAATTTCAGAAACCTGAGAATCTATTCTTGGTGCAAATGACACCCAAGCTGGATGTATTTGATGATGCGCTACCAGAAGAAGCTATCTATCTATTTGTTTACTTCTTAGGGCAGATGTTGCTACGCAGAACGGCACCTCTCAGAGATAAGCTTGAGTAAGTCAATTTTTTATGCATGATCAATTAATCAATCAATCAATCAATCAATTTACACTGTACTTGCATGACATACATACATACATACCCCATGAAGGAGTCTATTCATACAGGGGACCAACGGCTTAACGTAACTTCCGAACCATGGAGCAAGTAGAGGAAAGTTTCTTGCCCATGGAAACAAGGAGACGAAAACCGCGGCGCCCGGGGCTCGAACCCAAAACCTCTGTAATGATGTAGATTTTTACCCATTATCATAATGTTACATTACCTCTCATGTTGATTTTTGGTGAAGGCCTAAGTTTATAATGTCCCCCTCTTGTGATTAAAAATAGTTTTGTTCTCAAGCTTGCAGAGGGCGACATTTAATGTTAAGATTTTGTCAGTATTATTTCATCAAACTAGTGTTGTTTTATAAGGAAAAAGGCTCATACGTGATGGTGATAAAATACACAAATGAAGGTTGAAACTCCTGCATCACATGTATTTATTAACCTCGTTTGGAGGCCTTCCACACAGATACAGTTTTACTTTTTGTCTCGCCTGAAATTTTTTCAGAAGAGACATACCATTCCTTAAAACTGTCCGCCGTTCGCCGTCCGCATTTCTTGTCCGGAGCAAATCTCGGAAACCGTATGCCCTATGTTGATGATATTTGATGAGTGGGTAGGGTTGGAGCTTAACTGGGGCTGCGTACAATTTGAACGCAAACTATGCATATGAAGTACCTAATTTGCATAATTTATGCGTGATTTGGTATTTTAAGTATATCTCCTACACCATAAGGGCTATGGTAATGAAACTTGGTGACATGAAGGGGTTCGGGAATAGCACATGCGCCGCACCTTTTTGGGGGGTGCGGTGAAGGTCATTCAAGGTCAAAAGGTCATTTGAGGTCAAATTTTTAAAATTGTTCAAAAAGTTGACCTGAGGTCATCCAAGGTCATTTTGAGGTCAAGCTCATAACTCATGAACACCTGACCCCACATGGATTAATCTTAGACCATAGAAAGTACTTGACCCAACGACAAGGTCAGTCAAGGTCAAAAGGTCATCTGTGGTCAAATTTCCCAAATTGTTTAAAAAGTTGACCTGTGGTCATCCAAGGTCATTTTGAGGTCAAGGTCATACACTGACTTAGACCATAGTGCTTGTTTACCAAATCTGAGGGAATTAACACGCACTGAATAATTATGTAACAATCAATTAAGAAAGCGCTCAATACGCATACCCTACTTCTACCCTATCCTATTCCACCCCAAAACTGAATGATTAAGAAGGCGGTCAATTCAGTAGGCAGTCGATACGCAGGCGAGACTACTGGTTCACGAACCATGCTTGTTTACTATAGCCTCCTTCAAAAATGTTGCACATATTTTGACCATTTCCGGTTTAACAAACTTTACTGTGGTTTTCAGATCACCTGCAAAAATCTAGAAAAGGTATTGATACAATTTCCATCCCTATGTGCAGTTGACATTCTTAGCTATATTTCTGCCAATATTCAAGTAAAAGTTATGATAATAACAGGTAGAACCTTTTGAATGACTCTCTTATATAGATTTGATATTTTGGATCAAATTATATCAGTTCGGCGGAACTCACAATTCAGATACGTATCTGAATTTAGATACTCCATATCAAAATTCTGATACCCGTATCTGAATTTGGATTAAACACAGCTGAAACAGAATATCAGCTGAAATTCGCCGCGCACTATACCGGTATGTATAAAAGTCAATAACATTATCATCATTTGTCATCTAAATTCTAAGAAAGTTTGGGCCAAATTATATATTTTGCCTTCTGTGATAAGGATCGAGCTATCAGGACATGTTTCGAACCTGTCCCGCTGGAATTGCACAGATGGAAATGACATTTCCACAGATAGATTTATCATAGATGCAAGAAAGATGTTCTACATGTTCTTGCGCTATCGATTTGTTTCCTGCGCCACGACAGGCATATCAGAATTTGGATACCCCTCCATATCCTAATTCTGATACGGGTAACACAATTTGGATACAAAATGTGCGTGGGTATCCAAATTCAGATACGTATCCGAATTGTGAGTTCCGCCGAACTGGTATGAAGTAGTAATTTTCATTCTGCAGTGTCTCTGATGAGCAAAGGTAAATTAGGTCTGTCAAACAGGATGAAAAGCATTGCACTGTTTCTATATGTGTGTTATAATAGCCGATTTGGTATTCTGATTAACTCCACAGAGCATGGGTTCCAGGTCATACAGATATCATCTTTGATTTCAACTTTAACGAGAAAACCCGAACTGGAGACCTAAGCGGCACAGACTACCTCAATCTGTTTAAGGCCATCCGTCATCTGGACACTTTCAGTGATTTCATGGGGATGCATGTGTGCAATATATCTGAACAACAAGTGCTTGGGTTCAAGGACTATATGGACCAACATATGTCTGAATCTAGTGAAATGGAAGATGAAGAGTTCTTTGACAATGATAGGAGAGATGTGGCTTTTAACTATTAATGTAAATTTAATGGTAAGATTGGGAAACAAGGAATTGATCCACGATGATTTATGGCGTTGCAGTCTGTCCTAGTTGTCAAAATCTTGTTGGGTTTTTGAATTGCTGATTTGCACAATCCTAACCTTGCAATGATATGGCATGTCAGATTTATTGCCAGTTTTACGTTTTGTATCACAAAAAAACTACACAATTTTATTGAACTTCACAGAACTTGATGATAGGTTGCGATCACATAAAAGTATATGGTATACGATTTTCACTATACGCGAATGTTAGTGACAAGGATAATTACATGTCAATTTCAAGTATGAGTACCTTCTCAGGAAGCTTATAGCAAATATTGTATACTGCATCCTTTTATGTGATAAGCCTTAGTCAAATGTTTTCAAACTCAAGCACAGATATCTCTTTGGCGGAGTGTATTATTAGAGCCTACAATGTCTATACCCATTGATCTGTTGTCCGACTTCATCGTTGCCAGTTCAGGCAATGGGACCTAGCATTGCAATTCACTAACATAGCTGGCTCAAGTAGAAACTTGATTGGTTCAGACAATATCTCATCAAAATGGATGTCCACTTTTAATGAAATAGTGTCTTGATTTGCAACTAAGGAATTAGGCTCAGTTGTTTGATTCCAACAAAGCCGTTAGGCCAAGGGCATCCAAAATTGTAAATCATTAAACTAGCCTAAGCTGAAAATTGATTGGTTCAAACAAATGGTACTATTCTCAACTTGTAGATGTCCACTTTCATCGAAATAAAGTCGCAAGTTACCGCTAAACAAAACAGTTTTATCTGCATCTATCAATGTGATGGGTAATAATCGCTGCAAGTATTTTTGACCGTATTGTGTAATATTTATTGACACAACCAGTAGATGCAGGAGTGCCCGAACAAAACCCGCTATTAGGCAGACTTCCCACGCTGAAAAATCTATTCAGAAATATGTCGAGGTGGCACACATGAGAGAGATACTTTTCGTTACCAAAATTTATTGGAGAAATATATATAAAAACCAATTCCTTTTATCCCCAATGCTAAAAGTGTCGGGTTTTAATGAAATCTGCGCTGAAATTACCGGCGGCTTTTCAAAATTGACCCTACGAATTCTGCAACTTTAACACACGTACTCGTGACAAAGGCATTTTTATCGGTAAATTCATGCGCGATTTTTGTTGCTTTTTGATGCTAAAAAGTGGTGATAATATCACCAAAAGTTCCGTTGACATGTTTTTTACATAATTCTATTGGTAAAATTTCTTTATTTGAAATTCCAATAAGTCATTTACATGGAAAATAATCATAGTATCAAACCAAGAAACTAGAGTCGAAAGTGGATCTAGACACTAGTCTCCAACGCATGTGCTGCCACATCGCTACAGTGTACTAACCGAATCATACAAGCGCAGATATTGCAGTACACGCTTGCGTGAAAGATTAGCCGGTTTCGCCGAAATCATTGTAAACAAACAATCGATGGTTCAATTCAATACATGTATGATCACATTTTCGGGTTTTCTGATCATAAAAAATACCAAAATTTATATTCAGATGTTATATAAAGGCACTTATGAACTTGGGAGGTATAATAAACATTAGTGATGGCTCACACTGAAAGGGGGGACTTTGAAAAATGATATTTTTAGATTTTTTCATTTCATCTGTTGCAGGATTTTAGTTTAGTTTAGTTTAGTTTCCTGGTTTTTATTAGGACTTTAGTTTAGTTTAGTTTTTATTAGTTTAGTTTTTATTAGGACTTTTCTAAGCTTTAAAATGACACTTTACTTGTTGAAATTGATCAAGGCGAATCAATTTTACAACAGAAAATCTACTGGATATTCTTATTATTTTCTTTATTTTTTCTGCCTATTTTCACCTGTATCTTCAAGTAACTTTCAAACTGGCTCAAGTCAGCTTTCAACGTTGGAAATTTCAACTCGACCATTTTTCACATCAACATTGAAATTTTATCCGTTGAAATTTCAACCATTTTCCAATGTTGAAATGAGGTTGAAGTTTCAACCCAACAATTTTCAACCTCTTTCAACCGCAGCAATTAGTCTAAATTTCACTTTTCTAGACTGGATATAAAATTAAGTTAGTTGTAACTGAGTTTTTCATTGAAATCACACCTTTACAAAATAGGGCAAAAACATGAATGAAATTATATTTAGGTCATGACCTAAATATAATTACATGCATGTTCAAAACCTTATAAATGAGTAATTTTTAGGTCGATATATTTTGTCACTT
>JXSR01S031799.1:0-10252 GCA_000969725.1 Ophiothrix spiculata
TTTGCCGTCAATGCAACTTTTTATCCCCATTTCCGCAGGCTATTGAAAAGAATGACATGGTTGTTAACAAGCCTCAATTTGTCATGGTCCAACTCTGCCATACAGGCAAAATGCAGTATTTGAAAATTGAAAACTAGGTATCAATTTTCACTACAATCCACTGCCATGCCAGAAAGCTGTATGTATTTCTGTTTATATAGTAGATACTAGGGTAAATACTGCCTTTTAGTGTGATAGCATATCGGTGGCCTGCTCATTTCTGCATAATTTTACCAAGGTAAAAGGAAAGTAGCTTGCATATTATTTGGAGTGCACGTACCACGTGTATCAAAAAAAAATTGTGCACGGATTAAAACTGATTTTGACCTTGATAAAAGCACCAAATCATAATTTTCTTGTTATTGTAGTAAAGCAGATTAAATAAGCTTTCAAATGCAGAAAAAAATATAGAAATCGGATGAAAAATAAAAATGATATGACCAATTTTATAAGTACTTTTAGCTTTTATCATAATGCCATAACCCGTAATTGTGATATGTAATATCTTGCTTAACTGTGTAAATCCCATTGGAATGGAAGAAAAAGAGACATACTTACAAAATTGGTCATATCTTTTTTATTTTTCATCCGATTTCCACCATTTTTTCTGCATTTGAAAGCTTATTAAATTTGCTTTACTACAATAACAAAAATTATGATTTGGTGCTTTTATCAAGGTCAAAATCAGTTTTAATCCGTGCACAATTTTGTTTGATACACGTGGTACGTACTGCCTTTTAACTTTGCAAAGAAACGATGGTTGTTTACCAGTGTGTTATGGACCAACTGACTGACTGAGAATCACACTATGTTTAACTTTAATACCTGTTCATTTCCGCCTAGGCCAAAAAAAATAACTTGTTTGGTTGTCCTCCACAACTTTTTTTGAGCAAGTGCGGGCGGGCAGATTTTAATTTTAATTTTTTTTTTCAAATGTAAGTCAATTTTGTTACACCAAATTATGGCCTCTATAAAGATGCAAAGAAGTCTACCGTACCAAAAAATCTCTTTATACGGTATTAAAATGGAAACAAAATGAAAATAACAATTTTAAAAATATTTTCAAAATATCAAAATTCTCAAAGAAAAAACCCCCATTTTTTTGAAAATTTGAAAATTAGTCGCGGTATACTTTTGTACAGTAAAAACTTTTTCCCAGTTTCGAAAAATAGGGGTGGGCGGTCGAGGACAACCAAACAACTTTTTTTTGGCCCTATGATCATACTATATTTCTTGTCATTTCTGAATGCTGTCATGTGATATAACCTGTTCTACATTTTTTGGATGAAATGCTGGAAAAACAGGCTTAGATTGGCCGCTGTTCCAATACGCACAATATACCGCTGTCCCCATGATGCTTATGATTATTATTTATGACATCACAAGCATGGGAGCATCATGAATTTGTATAATTTTAACTCGTATTCACATATTGTGACATTTTGTTTTGGTCAGTAAGGGCATTTTTAGTATCAGCGTCAAATACAATTACACATAAAGGGGATTTGAACCTATTTCAATCAATCAATCAATGATACAAGTACTTGCATAACATGCCTACCCCATGAAGGAGTCTTTTCGTACGGGGGACCCACGGCTTTACGTGACTGTCCGACCACGGAGCAAGTAGAGTAAAGTTTCTTGCCCAATGAAACAAGGAGATGAAAACCGCCCGGCCCGGGGCTCAAACCCACAATTTCTGTATTATGAGACCCGTGCTCTAACCGCTCAGCCACGCTCCCCTCTTGTTTATGACATAGCTGATCCAATGACACCTAAAGGGGATTTGAACCTACGACTTCCATTGTCGGATTAAAAATAGTACTAATAGTAGGCTAGGTCATGTGTGTCTCTGTATCTAAATCATGGGGAAACTTTTGAAACCGATGTTATTAAATATATTCAAAGTCTGATTTCAGTTTGTGCCAATTGATGGTTATATTCATGTGACTAAATCCTGTTGAATTTGTAAACCTGGCCAAAAGATCCAGTGATCATGGTTTAATTCCCAGGCCAGGGAATTATTTGTGACATGGTCTAAGAGAATGAGTCACATGTCAGAAATAGGGATTCTGAGGTGGAAAACCTGTCTCTTTATGGCAGATTAAGCCTTTATAAAATTGTGTTAGTTTGAATACGTTTATGAAGGTTGTCATTCATCCAGGTAGTGATCAAATATTGATAAAGAAATGAAACTGTTCATCTGGACTTACTATTTTGTTGAGTGATAACGTTTCACGTTCAATCCTGAACGCCTCGTCCGACCATCTGATTTCCGATTGGTAGTTGGTCATCGACCCGTGTCGGGGTCGAATTGTTAGTTTGAATACTATACCTGTTGTAGTCATTGCACTGGGGCTGATACAGGATTCCCTTGACACTCTCCTTGGCTTGAACAAATCGAGCGCTTTTTGTTTCAAATACGAGCGGGTATTGTTTCAAATACGAGCGCGTATTGTTTCAAATATGAGCCCGTTTTGTTTCAAATTCGAGCGAGTATTGTTTCAAATATGTGCGCGTTTTGTTTCAAATACGAGCGCGTATTGTTTCAAATATGAGCCCGTTTTGTTTCAAATTCGAGTGAGTATTGTTTCAAATATGTGCGCGTATTGTTTCAAATACGAGCGCGTTTTGTTTCACATACGAGCGCGTATTGTTTCAAATATGAGCGCGTATTGTTTCAAATACGAGCGCATTTGTTTCAAATACGCACTCGTAACGAGCTCGCAACGTGCTCATAAACAAGCTCGTTGATGTGCTTGTAATGAGCTCGTAATAATGAGCTCGGTATGAACTTATTTTTTTTCATAAGGGTTCGTACAAAAATTGCCCATTTCCCCTGGGATTCAAATCCCAACCTCTTGCACCCCAGTCTTAATGTTCAGCTATGGCAGGCAACCCAGTATGGCCTGCTTCGGCAGCATTGTCGTGTCCATATATCCTCGGTCTATGATATATTTGGACTTATTCGCCTAATTTGTCGATTTTTGCTCTTTGGATTTTGTTGGATAGAGGTGGGTTAGGGAAGCTGTACGTGAGAATTAGCTGTGATTCCTTGAGGAAGCCTTATCACTTCTAAGGGGTGCACTGTTAGATTTCCAGGGGGGGGGGGGAAGCAGGAAGTTTTTGGGGAAAAAATCCCCCTCCATAGGCAGAAGAAAAAAAATTCACCCCTGAACATGGAATAGGGGAAAAAACAGTAATTTCTAAGAAAACAAATTCGCCCCCGAACGAGACGCGAAAAAAAATTCAACCCCGACCCCAACTTCCTGCTCTCCCCTGGAAATCTATTGGTGCTCCCCTTATCACTTCTCATTCTCTTTTACTCAGTTTGTGAAGCTTCCTGTCCAGCATAAGCTTCTGGATATAAGCATGGATTCAAGAGAGCTTCATAGCAAGAGCTGAGTTTTGAACTCTCACTAGTCCTGATTCTAGTATATCTCATGCCGGAAAAAGTGGGTAATCTGGTAATCTCATTCCTGGTAAATTTTGGTGTTTGAAGGGAAATTTTGAATAAAAAATGAAGAAATACATAAAAAAAATATGGAGGGAAAATTTGAAATTGGCTTCATATTCCTGGGAAATTTGACATTTTTTGCAAACTTAATCCCAGGATCCAATGACCAACTGTGATGGGTTTGGAATAAATCATTATGGAGAATGAAGATTGAGAAGAAGAGCACTTCATGGCCCACATGAAATATGTGATGACTCACCCCGAAAAGGGGGACTTTGCGACAGAACACTTTTCGAGAAACTTGTGAAAATAGGCAGCAAAAAATAAAGAAAATAATAATAATTTCCAGCAGATTTTCTGTTGTAAAGTTTGATCTCCTTGATCAATTTCAACAAGTAAGCTGTCATAAAGCTTAGAAAATGCTGCAACAGATGAAATGATAAAACAAAAATTGATATCATCTGCAAAGTCCCCCCTTTCGGGGTGAGCCATCACATATTAGGATTGTAATTTGTTACAGTTTCCTATAACCAAGGTGTGTTATTATATTTGGAAGGAAGAGGTTGGAATTGAGATTTAGCAGTAGATTTAAGGTTGGGATTATTGTTAGCATTGGATTCCAAGTTAGGAACGTTTAGGGCAGGGGGGGGGGGGGGGGTAGGACGTGACGTCATGAGATTTTGAAACTCCCATTCAAAAAACTTGAATTTTAATTAATGCTCAAAATTTTCATTTTATGCCCTTAATTAGTGTATTAACATATGCAGATTCCAAAACCGTTGGGGTTGGAACTTCAACCCCAGTAAACTAAAAAGATATTCTGAATGTTTTGAAGAACTACTTCTCTTGTTATTTACGCATTGAAATATACGGGCGATACCACGGATGAATACGAATCAAATCTGAGTAAACAGTCTGGGTAAACGGGCAATTTATTACGCAGCCACCCTCCTCTGGTTTAGGGTGCATTTAGGGTAGAGTTGAACGATTACATTTAGGGGTAAAGTAGGAATTAGCAAAGTAAGGATTGGTAGTTAGGGTTTTGAAAGTTGGGTTTTTGAAAGTTCGGATCAGAGGTTCGTTTTGGAGTTATGTTTACTTGGTTTTTGATGGAACCTTTTATTTTTTCCCAAAAAATTGAAACTTGCCAACATGCGACTCATTTGCCCTGTTCATGTCACAGATATGTGTGTCCATGACTACTGTGTTGAGCCCATGACTAAGACCTGTCAGGGATGTATAGCGTATTAGCTAGAATCTATACTACCCTGGATCAGTTTGAATGCAGTAGTCTCTCTCTATTTGCAAGAATATTCAAGTGCAATAATTTAACCTGTTTGAATTTTATTCCATGATTTTCAAATGACTTTGATTGGAATTAATTCTCTAGAGGTCTTAACTCTCTCTCTCTCTGTGTCTCAGAACAAGGCTTAGTTGAATGAATTAATTAGGATAGAAATGCATTGTATAATGTCATATTGTATTGAATTGTGTCTGGTGCCGTGCCTGCCACCATTTTGTTTTCCCCAAGACTCATTTGAATACAATTCAGTGTGGGTTAATTATTTTAAAATTTCTCGTTTTTGTCAATGATTCTTAAACTTGAAGAAAAAAATTAAGTTTTTTTAGTTAAAAATATAACTTCATGTAATAACAGGAATTAGCCAAGATCAACTTGAGTTAAAAAAAAATGTGAAAACTTAGTTGAATGAAAGAAAGAATTAAAATTCATACCACTTGCTCTCATAAGACAACTTTCAGCCAAATTTTCCTTAAGTTTTAAAACTGAACAATATTCTTTAGAAAGGTTAAATATAGGCCTTCTTAACATGATTCCTTCACTTAAATATATTGTTCGTATAGCAACAAAGAAGTTCAAGAATTTAGTAATAGGAGTGGGTTATAGAGGGTCAGATTTAGGTCAGAGCATGCTCATCATACCCTAATTTGATGAGTTGATGCGTACTGACACCAAATGGGGGGAAAAAAACCCTAAAAAAAGTGAGAATTTTGGACTGCTTTGTCAGAAAAAAAAGTGGTACACATGCTCATCAGAGCACCTCAAAATCGGGCCTTAAATGTCAAAATCATGTACAGCAAATTCCAACCCTTAATGTCATAAAATATTCAAAACCATACCCCTAAAAGTCGTAATACACTAAAAATTGACCCCTAAATGTCAAAATGGATATTTGACCCATTAACCCTAACAGTTCCCACCGTTTTTAGCTTTTTCACGGGGAAGGGGTAAAACAAACTAAGTACAAACACGTCATAGGGTGGGGGAGGAAGAAAAAAATCGCGCGCAGCGCGCGCGCCGGGCCCAGGGCGCGAACCCGCGACCTCTGGTTTCAGAGGCGAGAGTGTGGGCTTCGTGCTACGGGGGGAACTCAGGCAGGCTAGCCATTCCGTGGACTTGGGTGATTGCGTAATGATTGATGGGTGACGTATTTGGACTTAGGCTTTGAATGGTTTTGTATGGTTTTACGCGGTTAGGGTTAATAGAGTAACACACTGAATGGACCCTTAACAGCGTAATGCACTAGTTTCTGCAATAAAAACATGAATATAATGCTTTGGAAGCCTTTTCTGTACGTATTTCTTGGATTTTTAAAATGGCTGGTGAAAAGGTGATCCTAAATTCGAAGATTTCATAAAAAGACGACCCTTAATGTCGAAAGATATCCTGAAAAGGCACCCCTTTTTCTAAAGATGTCGAAGACACCATTTGGCCAAAATCAGACCCCTTTTCGACGTTTTTTCTGACGAGCATGCGTACCACTTTTTTCTTCGAGTGGCCCCCAGGGGCAGGCAGGCTGGCTGGCTGTGGATGGTCATTTCCCTGAAGCCTAGTCATTTACTGTGAAGCCAACACTTTGTGGTTTGGGCACTTGTCTTGCTTGCCACATGTTCACACGGAGTCAAAGGGTTCCATACTTTCAATATCAGTTGAGATAGCCGCTGGATTGAATATGAAGGAAACTTGAAATTAAGAAAGATTTCTTATCAAGTTATGATCGAAAATTTACAAAATAAAAAAAAGTCTTCAAAAAGGAAACACAAGGGGATGAGAAATATGAATGTTTTGTTACTTTGCCTTATTGGCATCTGTATATGCTTTTGTGAGATTTTGGCCCTAAATTATGCTCCTGGAGCAGCTGCTCTGCAGTACATGTTTAAAGAAGCAAGTAACTAGATGTATCTAGTACATGCTCCGTGTTTAAATGTTGTTTTGTAAAATAACATTGATAAAGAAGCAAATAACTAGATGTCTCTAATACATGCTATGGGAGCATGTTAGAAGTTTTCTTGCAAAATAGCATTGATAAAGAAGCAAGTAACTAAATATATGTATTAGATACATCTAGTTACTTGCTTCTTTATCAATGCCATTTTGCAAGACAATACTTAAACATGCTCCCGGAGCATGTATTAGATACTGCTCCAGGAGCATAATTTTGGGCCAAAATCTCACAAAAGCTGAGTTGCTACAGTGTGACCATGTTATTGGCATCTGTATTGCTACAGTGTGACCATGTCTTGGATCTTTCGGTTTCTTTGATGAATCTCTCGAATCATAAGGGAATTCGGTGCCCATGGTCACAGAAATTAATTTAATGAATTAAAGCCTGTTTAAAATGAAATATGGACAGCGGTATTCAAGGTTTTGCCCATATTTGGAATCTGGTACCTACCATCTTATGAATTCTTTAGGGAAGGCAGCATCCTTCATATAAAACATGGTTGAGGACTGCTGTTACACAATTCATTCTACTCGACCAACTTACAATCCAGTGTTTCATTCAAGAAATGTATGAAATCTGAGAAATGCAAATTTGTAGACAGTCCAGAAATCTAAAATGGCACTTTGAAATTGGCTGATTAGCAGTCAGCCTCTGGGTTAGTCAAGGGGTTTCCATAATTTGGAGTTGAAGTCAGATGAGTTCAATCAAAACGAGTTGAAATGTGAGTTTTAGGTACCTTTTGCCATGTTAGTGCCCTTGTTGCACTAAATGAGACAATGAAATGACAAATTGTGTGTGTAGGTATTCCGAGCTGGTGAAAAAATTAACATGTACTTTTTCCATATTTAAATGAAGGGTCATCACCTACAAAAAGCAAAATTTTGTAAAGTTTCATTTGTATATTTTGAGCCAAATGAATGTTACAGGCAAAAATGTGTATGACAGTGACCCATAGAAACCTATAGGAAATATTAGGATATTTATTTTTGTTAACAAAATTTTATACTAATTCACCACTATTTTGACCATATCTCTTCAACGAAACATGACATGGGCGTGAAAATGCACAGGGGTTACGAGAAAAATATGCGCTTTCATGTGGTATCAAAATCTCCAGTTTGATTTTTTTTAGTGAAAGTGATCGGAACACACACCTTTTTAGGTATTTACCTAAAACCCTCACAGCAGCAGTCGCTATTCCAAATTTGGACACAGGGGACATCTAGATTGGTGTGTACATTCCAAATTTAGACACAGGACATCTAGATTGGTGTGTACACTTTACTTTTGACATATGTTGCCGTTTGGATTCATTTCAGAAAAACGATGTGTTTGTTAAATTCTCACAATATTTATACCGAAAGATGCTGTAACCGGTATGGGAGCTGTTAAGATACATGTATGTGTATAAGGCCATTTAAAATTAATTATTTGTCTCAAAGCTCCTGCGTACGTTAGGTTGATTTTGCACGATAGTGTTTCAAAAAGTTAAAACTGTTTTTTTTTTTTTTTGAAAAATATTAAAATTTCCAACTCTGATTTTTGTGTTCACAAATTTTTAACAACTCTGTTTTCTGATGCGATGATTAAAGTGATTAATTAATTAATTAAAGGGGCAATTCATGATCCACTTTTCTTCCTCAAAGTCAACTCTATTAAAATTGAGATTTTTAGCTAGGAAGAATCCTTGACTGGTGTATGTTACAATCCCCAAACCATTCTTTAAAATGTTCTCCTATTTTTGATAAAAGTTAGAAAAAAGTCATTTTCTTATTATTGTTGGGGCCCCGACAATAATTACAATACGGTAGTCTATGGAGATTTTTAAAATGCTGAGAAGCTTGTAACTTGAAAATGAATAGTCGGAATCAAGTGAAATTTTCTGATTAAATTTATGTTGCATTCTTCTTTTTATTTAGCTAGAAAAAAAGATGAGGTTATTGTCACACCAGAATCATGAATTGCACCTGAAATATTCAAGAAGCCTCTATAAAATTGCATAAGTCATCACTTCCATATCGACATGAATGGTGCGAGCGAAATGGATAAATCAACGGTGTTGAAAGTGCAAATGTATGGTGTATCCAACCGCTTGCAACATAAAATTTAATTCTGTTTTTGACTTTTAAAAAGGCTTATATTAACATTAATTTTGTAGCATGTAAATATATGAGGGGGCACATATGGAACTTTTTTTCTTTCTTTATATGTAGAATGGCACTCAGGACTTCTGTCACACACGAAAAAAAAAAAACTAAAAGAAAGTTAAAATTTTTGCTTTAGTTTTTCAAGAGTAGAAGAGCTTTAGATAAACAATTAATTTTTAATGGCCTAAGTGGAACTGAACTCCAGTATCAACTCGGTCTTTATGTACTCATCACTAGCAATCTACCTTTTAGCCATGATTATTATCAATGCAAGGGAGAGAGCAGTAATTCCATGTATTAGCAACCAGAATATATGTAGACTGGTCAAGCTAGTCTCAACATTTCTCTCGCCTCTCTCACAGACTATAATACTTCAGGGTATCTTTAATACCCTGGAAACATCGGTATTACAATGCCAAAATGAATGTGTAAAAGGTTATCTGGTTCTGGAAATGAAAAAGGATCCGAATGCCCTGTAGCCATAAGTTGGGAAAGGTCAGAAGAGTTCTCTTAAAATGGCTGCTGAGTATTCAGGTGAGGTCAGGGGTCATTACATTAGGTGTCTGGTGGATGTGGGTGAAGATGCAATGGAGAATTTTAATCAAGAGTTTACTCATGAAGTATAGAGTCCTTAGCCATGAGCATTCATAAGATTATCAACTTTACACAAGCCAATTTTATTGCATTTTTTAGAAAACATTTCCCAAACATGTATATAACTCTTTCAACCATCAGGTATTTTGTGCTGAATTTTATCAAAGGGACAATCAAAGGTCCCAATATTATACCTCAATCAAAACTCTGATTGTATAAAATGAGAACGAATGTCGCATACTTCTAATGAGCACAGGTCTTGTAATACAGAGGTTGTGGGTTCGAGTCCCTGGTGCGGTGGTTCATGTCTTCTTTGTTTTCTTGGGCATGAAACTTTACTCTAATATTACTCTATGGTTCATCTAAAAGTCACTCTAAGTCATCTAAAACTGGTGTTTCCCTGTGCGAATGCTCCATCTTTGGGCACTGCAGTGTATACCTGGTGAGTCTAATGTGAAAACCAAGAGTCAGATGAATTTTTCATCATGCATTTGTTTTTTTTCCTCAATATCAGTTCGGCGAAACTCACAATTCGGATACGTATCCGAATCTGGATACCCACATACATTTTGTATCCAAATTGTGATACCCGTATCAGAATTAGGATATGGAGGGGTATCCGAATTATGATGAATTCTTCACTAATATCGGTACCAAACTTGCGAATAAAATAAACCCCCCTAATGCTAACTATGTTTCCCCAATTGAAAATAAAAATAATAAGAAAACCATATTCCTAAATCCAACGAGCCCTGATGAAATAATAAAAA
>JXSR01S031802.1:35303-46670 GCA_000969725.1 Ophiothrix spiculata
GTATGATTAGTGGACACGATCATTTGTTTGGGTCCAAAACGCATGTGTAAGCCATTGTGCATAAATTATGACGTCACAACTGTCCCGGCGTATTGGAATGCAGGCAATAAGATGCCTTGCATGCTTTGTTCGACTGATACCAAACAAAGGATTTGGACTGATGACCTTTTCTGTTAACATGGCGTATCGCAATCCATTCAACAAGATACTGTAATTAACCTACTGATAATGGTGTTTTTTATTGGAACTATATGAAGTAACAATTGGTAGATTTTAACGGGTTCGCCGTCGGACAAGTTTTGAACTGTCAAGCTTTCGGCGAATTCCAGCGTGATAGGCGTGACCTTTGCATGAACTTTTTTTTCTCAGAATAGCTGGTAAATTTTATCTAAAGGCGATACCACGGAAATATTCCTATATGTTATAGTAAACATTCGATATTGGATGCAAAAAGTGAAAAATTTATTCTAACTCAATCACTGTCTTCACAATGGGGACACAAAGTGTCCGTGACAGGCGTGACCCAAACTGACACTGCCTTTTCAAAAATATGGTTTAATGCTGAATTCTATCTCTTTCCCACGGGAGATTTGATTCCTGTTTATGTTGCAGTATATCTCCTTTGGGGAACCAATCAGGAAACATTTCACTTTTGGAGCTGTAGCTCTTAACTTGGAGAATACAGGCTAAATCATTTCGTGACAGGCGTGACGTGACAGGCGTGACATTTGTGCACACCTAGTAAAACTTGATTTTAGCAATGGATCTGTTGTTTAATAACGTCTTTATTTATGATTATGATTTATTTTCAACAGTTTTGATACTGTATTATGCAAGTCTAATCTATTTTTGAGCTTTAACCCTTGTCCTCCTGAGCTATTTTTGCAACACGTCCTCCGAAGGGTTGTTGCAACCACCCTAATATTTTAGAACGGAACCTCCTATGAACTTGGTTTTGCTAATAATAGATAGGTATGATCCTCCCCTATCCAACGATACCAAGATCATCAAAATCGGCCGAGGCGTTACGTAATTATGACGTCATAAAGCACTTTCGGATTGGAAAATCAGGCAAAATTGCATTATGGCAAAAATGGCCACCAAAAAGCAAAATTTTGCTACAAAAGTTCTAAATAACAGATTTTCGTCGGTTTTTTTGCCAATTAAGACAGGAAATGATGATTCTAACATGTCTTTTAAGTTTGAGTTTTATAGCATGCACATTTTTTTCAAAATGGCGACTTAAACATTTCCGGGATTTCGACTTCGTGACAGGCGTGACCGATTTTGAGATGTAATAGTGGAGAAATAAGCAATCACTGAATGTTTGTTTATTGCTTTGCAGATGTAGACTCCATGATAGAAGATAGATATTGATGTTTCACCAAAACATGACCTTTTAATAAAACACAGCAAAAACTTTTCATGTTTTTCGTGACAGGCGTGACATCTGAAAACGGCAAATTCCAACAACACACTACTCGGCTATGATTAAAATTTATTACTAAAACGCGATTGTACTTTAGAGCACAGAGACTGGGGCTTTTTATACACTAATAAGGAAAAGCCTCAGATGTTTTTCTTTGTTTCAGTACCAAATCACTTTTTGGTGCAAATTTGAGGGTAAAATGTTACTAAGGCAACATCCAACTTATACCAGTCATAAAATAAGTTCTATTTGCTTTATGGAAAAAACAAAAGTAGTTCCTGAGACCTTGACTTGTTTACTTTCAACTCAGGTATTACTTTTATGTCAGAATTGAACTTGAAAAATTCATGTATGTGTTACAAGATCATGGAATTAGCCTTTCGTCAGGAGTAGCTCTGACTTCTTCAGAACAAATATTATTATAAAGACATGTGCCGGCACTTCCCACTGATGACTCGCATGAGCCATTCACTGAAGGCTGCCCCTTGCCAACAGTGTTAAAAGCAGATCACCTCTTTGAAATTGTGGTGGCTCTGAAAAGAGCCTTTCTGAATAATATAATAACCTATAATAATATATGTCCTGAAGAAGTCATAGCTACTCCTGACGAAAGCTTGACAGTTCAAAACTTGTCCGACGGCGAACCCGTTAAAATCTACCAATTTTTATGAATTCCCGTCGTAAAAGCTGTCCTTAATTTTCAGTGAATGGTTTGTTCCCTGGGGATACTCAGATTTCGGTTGGGTACAGACGCGTGGTCGGAGATTTCGACTACGGTACCACCCGTAAACCTGAAAAAATGCTACGTATTTGTAAACCATTTACTTGAACCACCGTATACTGTTAAATGCATTTTTGTAATGTAAAACTGCACTTAAAACTTGTCATTTTTTGACAATTTAACCCTCGTCCACCTAACGTATTTTCTACTACGTTGTCACCTAAGGGGGGGGGGGGTCCCCCTGTGAAAATGAAATTGACGTGCCAAAAGTGTGGTTGTTTTATACCATATATAGGTCTCCTCTTTCTATTGATACCAAAGTCATGAAAATCGCGATCGGTCAAGGTGTTACGTAATTATGACGTCATAAAGTACTTTAGGTCGGAAAATTTCGCTGAAATCTGATTTTCGACGAAAATTGAAAAAAATTCAAAAAATCGCTATAAAAGTTCTATATCGGATTTTCATCGGGTTTTTTGCTAATGAATAAAGGAAATGGTAGTTCTAACATGTTCTGTAAGTTTAAGCTTGTTAGCATGCAGATATTTTTCAAAATGGCGACTTTTTATATATGTGTGTGGGGGGGGGGTTACCCCCCCCCCCCCCCCCACCCACGGACTTTGACGGCTTAACCTTCCCCCACCTAAGGTGGAACCCCCGACTTTTTAATCAAAATGACCACAAAGGATGTAAAAACAATTACTTAAATGCCCGGGGTCACTTTGTTTTGCGTTTTAGAGCAATCGGCGACGATCCATTAGGGGTGGGGGGGGGGGAGGGGGTAACCTCCCCCCTTTTAGGTGGACGAGGGTTAAGCCGATATGTAAACCATTTTCAAATTAAAGGGGCCTTTGGTAACCCTGAGAGGCGAAAATGACGCAACCGTCCGCATATACCCACCTCTTTTTTACCGTTGTTTGTTATTGTTTAATTTGTTTAGTTTTGCCTATCATCTTTTTGAAGTAAATTTCCATTGCGGGTCAATAAGTTTTGCCCCCCCCCCCCAATTAAATTGCCATGTAGCAAGCATGCATACTATTATTAGTGGAAATGGATTGTACTTACTCTGCATGTACATGTATGGATTTCCTTCTACATGCATATCAGGCATAGAAAAAAAAAATAATTCGATTCTATCAATGCTTACAGACGAAACAACTTGTGTAAGAATTTATTGATGTAAGATTTTTCATCCCTATGTTTGCATCATACATATAGTTCGTAATTATTTTTCTTAAATTTTACAGATGCAGAATGTAATGACGATGAATTCAAATGCGGGAATAGCCATTGCATTCCAAAGAACAAGAAATGTGACGGTGTATCAGATTGCGACAATGATGAACAGGATTGCCCACAACAGAGTAAGTTAGCTTTACGAATTATTTAGTCACGATTAAAAAAACCCATTAGGCTTAGACCTACCACAAGTCAATTTGCACCTTTTATTCAGATCGTACAGTGAATATCTTTGCAGTTAAGCTCAACCAAAACGAACATTTTGAAATATTGTCACCGTAACTCCTTCCTAGAACTTAGGTAATGAGCCTAAATAAACGCCCGGGGCACTCATTTTTGAAAGTAGTAGATATGTCAGGCGCGAAACGCCGAAATGGGGGTCAAGTAAACTGATTTTCTGTTAAAAAAATGGACCTTTGAAAATGATTTCTGTGGGTCCAATGAACTTAAATTGTTGTCAAATATAGCTTCCTGAACTTTTTTTTTCATTTCCGGAGCAATTTTTGCTATTTTTCCTCACAAACAGGGTCTAAAGAACTGAATCACGCTGAAATTAGGATCAACTGAGCGGCCCGGCGCGGCGGCCTGAAATGGGGTCTTGACCGCCGGACATATCCTGCTCACAATACACGCATTACAAGTTTTTTGTGCTAACAGATTTGTATGGTATTTCATTATTTTACTTATTTCTATTTCAGATTGTAGACCCAATCAATGGCGATGCGATGATGGGCAATGCATTCGTAAGAATTGGAAATGTGATGGCATAATTGATTGCAATGATGGGAGTGATGAAAAATGTGGTAAGTTTATTGGATTGTAGGCAATCAGCTATCCGCCATTCGACATTTCATCAGTGTTAATAAGTGATATCAGTGAAAGGTTTGTTGTTGATGTTGTTTGTTTGTTATGTTTTGCCTTATGGCTTTTGAAATAATATAGCGGTGGTCACACGACGCACGTAGCACGCATAGACACCGTGCGTGTATCGTACTACGTGTAATATGTTTTCCTTATAATAACTTGGTAGTCGCAAGGAGTTCGTTCATTGTACGCACGATGTAAGTACTTGTGCGTACAGCGTACGTATATCGTATGATCAATGTGCGTCCCTGCGTTTGCCACGCACGTCTTCCTCACATTTTTAGAAAAAACTTACGAATGGGTGCTGACCACCGCTTAAGTCTTGCATCCTAGGTAAAATGTTAAGGAAGAAACTACATACATGGATTTCACCTTGCATGGTATTCTAGAAAATCCTTGGGTGTAATTTTCCGAAGTTTAATGGACAGTCAGAAAGATATAAACATTGCATGTTATATTCCATGAATTGAACTTTAAGGATGCCGTTTGTTTCATTCGTATCGGAAAGGTACAAACAACAAAAGTTATGTTTTTTAACATATTTTGGTGGATTTTTGTCTGGTCCAATTTCATGATTTTTACCCATAAACATAATATAAAGCTTCTGAATGAAATAAACATAGGTAACCCTTGAAAAGTTATATCTGTCTTATATTTTCATCAAAATTGTTCATTTTTCAGCGTAAATAAAGGAAAGCATGTATATACATAATAAATTAATAAAAATAATTATGGTTGAGCGAGCAGATCAATGACATTTTGAATGGAACTTCATTCAAGAGGAATCGTGAAATTGGACAATTGGCTCATTCCAGTGAAAACTAAACCTTTTTTGATTTTAAGCAAAAAAATCAGCTTTTTTATTCGGCCATATGAGCAGTTTTTTCAGTCATACGTTTGTTACTCGGTACGTGAAAAGTATTTTCTAATCAGAAATTTTCAATTTTTTCTACCCGTGCATGAATGTGCACATGTTTTCATTCAAAAATGTCACAAACGTTACCAAAAATTTACACTTAAATGTCATAAACCTAACCAGACGTTACCAAGCAAAACATTGCATAAAAAGAAATTCTGACGATAGAATTTCCTTCCACTTTTATGAGCTAACATGTCAGAGAATTTGTACTTTGAAGTCACTTGGAGCCTAAAACCATTTCCGTGCGAGGTCACAAACGTTACCGAACGTTACAGGAACTTTATTCAGTATTTTGGCAATTATTTTAATCTGTAAATAAACACCTGCATGTCTTGATCCCACCATTGAGCACCATTATTAACAACAAACTTGTTGATATAATGTTTATGCTAGGTTCTGTGGCCATTTAAAAGTGAAATTTTCCAATTTTTCGGTCACAAACGTTACTTTGGAATCACCTAATTGGAAAATTTTACATCAAAATATTTGACAAAGCATAACTTCTGTTCTAGATTACTGATTGAAATGAAACAAACGGTATTTTAAAGTTCAATGCACTGTGTTTACATAATTATTCGACTGTCCGTTAAACCTGAGAAACTTACACGCAAAGATTGTAAGGTTTTTTCTGGGACACCCTGTACTCCGCATATGCATGTATGTCAGCCATACAACAGGAATATAGAAAAGACTTTGAATAGAACATTTGATTCGATTGTAATCAATCCTTACTGATTTTGCCCCAACAACTTGTGTAAGAATTTATTTTTATCAGATTTTTCATCCCTATATGTTTGCATCCTACATAAAATTCGTGATTATATTTCTTCAATTTTACAGAATGTAATGACGATGAATTCAAATGCGGGAATAGCGATTGCATTCCGAAAAACAAGAAATGTGACGGTGTATCAGATTGCGACAACGATGAACAGGATTGCCCTCAACAGGGTAAGTTAGCTTTACGAATTATTTAGTTATGTGAACGAAAAACACTTTAGGCTTGCATCTTGAATTCAACTCCCAGGGGGGCCACTGCCATTGCTCAGTGGATATCATGCGCGACCAAAAATTCACTGTAAAAGGATATGTTTTTCATAAATGGGCACTGTACTTACGTAACGCGAATAGGGTGTCAAAATCAGGCCAAAAGTGACAAAAAGGGTATGTTTTTCACAACAATACTTGTATAGGGTCTAAAAAATCAATCAACTATGGAGGGTAGGGGGTAGAATTCAGTGGAAATACTTGTTTAGGGTCGCAAATCAGACATGACATACTTGTTAACGGATGTATTTTCAGACCACACAAAATCCTTGTTTAGGGTGCTTTTTGGAGCTCCAGGGTCGCGGATGATATCCACTGGTCAATGGCAGTGGCCCCCCGGGATTCAACTGCTAAATTTAGACCGTAGCCTTATTAATTATATACTACATCTCTGACAGTGAATGATATTCCATTTTAAGCTTAACCAAAACCAACATTTTGAAATTCTGTCGACGTGACCCCTTAGTTACGGACCTAAAACAAACGGTCCTATTATTGGACTCTAAATACCAATTACATCGTTCAAAAATCCTGCACGAATCCTGTAAAATGATCTGTGTCCCTTCGATGGGTTTTTATTATTTTTTTATTTATAACTTTCATAAGGATATGCTATTAGAAGTGTTATAAGATATTTTGTGCTAACAGCTCTCTGTGGGTTTCAGTGCATTTCGAACCTTCATATATTTAGGCCTAATGGTTTTTTTTCTATTAAGCCTGTGAACACCATGAATGGCAATGCGATGACGGGAAATGCATTCCTGCGAATTGGAAATGTGATGGCATAACAGATTGCAGTAATGATGAGGCATGCGGTGATTTGGAACGTACGTATTTATTAAGCAGTTTAGCTTTTGCATTTCATTTATCATAATATTTTACGTTTCGTTTGCTGCAGTTATGAATTTGGATGACCATATAAAAGCCTGATTTATTTTCTCAAAGATATGCAATATTATTTTTCTGTCATTATGGATTGTGTCAATAAATTTACAGTCCATTATGCTCGCAAAATGAGACAAAATCAATGCACTTGTGATAAATTTTGATTGCTGCGGCCCTTACAGGTCGCGTGAATTTGACGCATCAAAATTAACCGCGCACACATAGATTTTGTCTCATTTCACTCGCGACATGAAATAGGTATTTATCAACTTATAATTGAAATCAAGTTAATCATTTTCATTCTTTTTCGTGTGTTCTTGAATTTTACAGAGTGTAAAGACTATGAATTCAAATGCGGGAATAGCCATTGCATTCCGATGAACAAAAAATGTGACGGTCAACAAGATTGCGACAACGATGAACAAGATTGCCCGCAAGGTATACTCATTATTATTATGAGATTCTCTCTACTCTGTAGCATCAATCTAAACTAATTTAGATTAGATTCTTCCCGGTAATTTTTACCAACATATTTTTTACATGAATCAATAGAACATGTTTATAGTAATATAACCTACCAGTAGTTTTCCATGATTCTGAGGAATATTGAAGAAAATTGCAATTCCTCACCAACTTTAATTTTTGCCGCCGGGGGCAAAAATGATGTGAAACAGTGTTTCTAGTTTTAAATCTGAAAAGATTTTGTTTCTACACGTGTGATGGGTAAAAACAAAACAAAAAAAAAATCAGCCAGTACTTAGAACCTATGCAAATGAGCTCATTAGACGAAAATTAATTTTCATTTTCCGGATATATCCCTGGTGAATATCAGGAAAACTTAGTCACTAGATTTTTTTCTCGACGTGATCTGTCAGATAGGATCAGACTTTGAACCCCTGTAATCACAAAGTGGTTAATGCAAATAGAAAATGAAGATGTGGATAAAAATATTTAGAGTTTTTTAAATAAGAAAAGTCTATGTTTGACTGTTGGGAATAAAAATTCTTCATTTCATTACGTTTTAAACAAAATTGTCAATTTTAAGCTTTTACAATCATGAGGTCACATCTAATTACGTGCAACATGTTTAACAAATTCTATGTGAATTTGCCAATACAAACTGCAAAATAAGATATCAGACATCACATTCATGAAATTTGAAAAATATATCTTAATATATTTATTGGCGTGGACGTATATATGGATGAAAGTAGCGCAACTACGCGCATGAGCACGGTTACTTTTGCTCTTGTGATTATCACGTGGGTGTTGGACGTGACGTCATCAGATTTTGAAACTCCCATTCAAAAAACTTGAATTTTAACTAAAGCTCAAAATTTTCATTTTATGCCCTTACTTAGTGTATAAACATATTCAGATTTCAAAACCGTTTGGGTCGGGACATCAACCACAGAAAACTGGTTTATCCCTTGTCTTATCAAAGGGGGGGGGGGGAGTTAACGCCCCCGAACGGATGATTCCCTGTCACGTAAAAAACGCAAACGAATATATATGACCTAAAGGACATGAGTAGTTGTAAGTTGATCCTGTGCTGTCAGTTTAGCGAAGGAAATCGTAGGTGCCACCTTCAGGGTGGTCAGGGGGTCCCATTAAAGTCGGAAGGTAAGAGGGGTGGTTGCCACCTCGGAATATTTTAAGTCGCCATTTTGAAAAGTATCTGCATGGTATGGACCTAAAACTTGCAGAACATCTTAGAAACACCATTTCCCTTCCTTGTAATCAAAAATTGGGAATCTCCTTCTTTTTAAGCAAACAAAAAACCGGGTAAAATTAAAATATTTTAAACTTTTACAGCAAATTGTTGATTTTTTTTTTGTTTTATTGGCGAAAAACGTGATTTTCCGACTAGGAATTACTTATGACGTCATAACTACGTAACGCCTAGGCCGATTTTCATTGGTTTTGGTATCAATAGAAAGAGGAGTCCCTACCCTATACTATGGTACCAACAACTTAACTTTTGGCGGTTAAATTTCAGTTTCAGAAGGGGTGGTATCCACCCCCCCCCCCCCCTTGATAACAAACGTTACAAAAATACTTTGTAAGACAAGAGTTTTCAGCATTTAAAAATGCTGAAATCCAATTTAAGATGTATCTAGATGTGTTAAGTCCTGTGAGATCGTTTTGTATAAGAGAGAGGGGATCTTGAATGATCTCAGACCATGTACCATGTAATGAATGACATTGCATTTCGTTTAACATACATCTATCGCATAGAAACGCATTACCTTTAATACTTCACTTATACTATGGTCATATATAAGGCAAAGGACACCGCAACGCTACAACGCCAGTGTGACATCGGTATGGCACCGGTGAATGCTTGCGATGCCCGGTCGGTCATCGGTCAGCGACTGGTGTTTATGTGACCATAACTGAAGACATCGTATACAAACTGCAAGGTTTTAACTCAGAATTACTGGAAATTGTGAAACATAGGTTGAAGACAGGTGGTCATGTAGATTATAAATGTTATAATAAGAACAACAATAATATTGTACATTAACCGCTGATGACGTAGTTGAGCTTCTGGATTTCATCCTTTCTACTACATACTTTACGTTTAGGGGCAAAATCTATCGCCAGTGGGAGCAGCAATGGGCAACCCGGTTTGCCCTTTAGCTGCTAATATATTTTTGGAGCACCTAGAAAAAACAGCCATCGCCACAGTGACGGCACCCATGGATATAAAACCGAAATTGTGGAAGCGATGTGTTGTTGACATTTTAGAGGTTGTCGGCAAGGATACAGTAGACAAACTCACTGATCATTTAAATAGAATTGATGATACAGGCTCCATAGATTGCGATCTAGTTGAGGTGACATGATTGTGACGATTTCCTAATAACAGCGTAATAATGTCAAGCGCTATGGTACTTCGGTGAATAGCGCGCATATAAATGCCAGATCGATATTATTATTATCAAATTCACATACGAGAAAGCAAATTCCTTTTTTTTGATACTTTATGTGTCAGACGCGAAGTTGGCTATGGTTAAGTTACTGGTTTATCAATGTTTATCGTAAGTCAACCCACACAGACCAGTATTTGAAATTTAAATCCCATCACCCTCTCCACCAAAAACTCGGAGTAGTTCGCACTTTACTTGACCGAAAAGACCGGATTGTTACGGAGACCAAGATAAGATCCAAACTAGATCCAGCCGAAAAGACTCGTAATCTGTGATTCACAATTGAGCTATCACAGATCATGCTGTAGATCACAACCATATAATTGATTTGGACTGTTGGACAATACATCGGTCGTAAATAAATTAATAAATTGCAGGTGATTTATATAGTTCAAGCTAGGGTTGCGCCAATGTCGTGGGCAGAGAGAGTGATCGGTATAAACGTAATTGGATTAAGGAGGCTATTGCGATCAGGAAACAGGAAAAGAACATGAACAGGGACGAGGGGCAATATCATCTGAGTCACGCATTGGACGGTCTTCTTAGGAAATAATCTGGCAACAAATTTTTACTAAGCAACAGTCAACAATTGTCAAGAACAGAAGATCGTCACTTCGCCGTTTTATAGTGTTGAAAAGGTCTGCTTGTAGCGGACGAAACGTCCACATGCATGACATGTACGTGCGATAAATGTTGGACTAGATTTGATGAAAATGTTTATATCATGTTGAAAGAACAGCAGGGGCCACCTCTAGGGGGTGCCAAATCGCCACTACATGAAAAATAATTGGGCCAACAACCGGGGACATACTGCTGAAATTAGCCAATTTTTGCCTAATATTTTTGCGCGCTCTGCGCGCCCTTCATATTTCAGTACTTCTTAGCTTTTAATAAGCAAATATTACTGCCAAAAACGCACAATTTTTTGCGCTGGAAAAAATTTAGACATATTTTAGCAGAAATTACAAATTTTAGCAAAAAAGAGGAGTTTTTCAAAGCTATTGGAATTTTTGGGGGCCGTTCCTTTCAAGTTGCGCCAGTTTCACTTCTTGCCCCGGGCGCCAGACACCCTCGCTACGCCCCTGAAGAACAGTCCCAATAAATCGCTTCAAGAACATGCTAATGATCTCTAATGGATAGCTCTGTGGACGTTGGTTATACGTTTTTTTATTTGCAACATATTTACCCAGGGTTGCCCGATTCAGCCGAAGCTGGTCTAACACGGGGCCCTGCACATACACATTAAAAACTTATACATATGTACATAAATACTTTAATATCTAAAATGACGGTATTAAAAACATGAATATGGTAAAAACATAATTATATA
>JXSR01S031804.1:7210-19435 GCA_000969725.1 Ophiothrix spiculata
CCCAATTTTTGCCCACAAAATTAGTTCTGAAGGGTCATTTGTTGGTCCCTTCAGTTCTCTAGGCCCCTTTTCAGAGTCAATCTTCTGTTCCCTAGGCTATAGGGTTTCAGATATCGGGACCGAACACCCCTACCAAAACCAAAGTTGGGTGCCCCTCCCGGGATTTAAGATCTGGTTCTTATGACATCAAAGATATTGAAAACACAATTATATTAGATAAAGTTAGTTGAGAGTTGAAATTGATTTAATTTTTAACATAATTAAACAGGCCACTAGAAAACGATGTAACGTTTAGGTAACGTTTGTGACATGCTTTTGTAATGCGATAATTAACCAAGCGAGCTACGGAGAGGGTTCAAATTTGGCATGGACGATGTTAGTGAAAGACTTGCTTTTGACCTAAAATATCAAGTTTTTAAAATCACGATTTAGCATTTAAACAAAACTTTTGTAACTTTTTGGTAACGTTTGTGACATATAGTAGTGATAAGATTAAACACCCTCATACACAGAAACACTGACATATATGCAATTTTCTCCTGTGGTTTGTAACAAATAAGGATGTGTTTGTGTAAATACAACGTTGAACAGAAAATGATTTGTTATCAAGGATGATTTTTAAAGCGCCGAAATATAACTAAATTTTGGATTTTTGTAGCATTATTTATTCGTATATTTTAATTATGCAAATAGGTATCAACATTTTTGAAAATAGAATAATTTATGACTGAATATGTATATTTGGACTATGTAGAAACTAATAACAAGTGAAATATATTGCGATTATCACTTTATTGTTTTACTGGTTCAGGCTTATTTTCCCTGGAATGACCCTATTGACCTTTCAAAAATCCAAAATGATAAATTATTCGCCCCCCATCCCCCAAGTAAAACATATGTGAATATCAAAATATGTTACCTATTAGGATGCACACTGTATTTACAATTTTCATAATTATGTTACATGTGCATAACTGGAGATAGCACTTGCTTGTCGCAACACGTGTTTCTTTAAACTTTGACAAACTATTACATTTTAAATTGTAGATGCGTTAAAAACCTCTTCATTGAACACGAATTACCGTATTACATTTTAGACTGTGATCGCAAGTGACTTATAAACGGAGTAATGTTTACGTTAACAGGATTTAACCGTCTGGGCAAAGCAGATTTGAAATAAATAATTTCATAACGTCACTTTGCAATCTCGTGTACTAACCTAACCTCCGCATTTGTTATATTTGCCACTATTTTTTTTTCTTAGTTCTTCTTTAACTGGAGCTTTGAATTTTCGGACGATTTGCTCCGATTGATATATTACTCTTATAATTGATAATGCTGTCTTTTATTGTTTTAAATTATTCTTTCCATTTTCCAGATAGTAAAAATGCAACATGTCGAAAATTAAAAGTCATGCCTTTTTTCATTAAAAGGCAAATTTGTTAATTTCTGCTGATAGCGAGTTATAATACTCCACAAGACTACACTGAAAACCTAAACTGGTCAATGTGACTAACTTTAAGCAAGTCCAGATGGTACGCATCTAGACTAGCTTTAAGTTAGTCAGTATTGCTGGAATAACAAGGATGACTAACTTAGCCTAGTCCAGCATGCTGGACTAGTCTCATTTTACTTGCTTGACTAGTTTTAAATTAGTCTGTTGACTAGCTTGACGTTAGTCCAGCAAGCTGGACTAGTTTAGGCTAGTCGCTTGACTAGTTATTGACTAGTTTTAAGTTAGTCCATATGGTACACATCTTGACTAACATATCATTAGTCCAGCTGGATGGACTAATGTAACACTAGTCCAACTGCCTTGACTAGCTTACTCCAACTAGCCTATCCCAAATAACTAACCTCAAGCTAGTCCAGCCAACTAGACAAACCTAGTGCAATATATATGCATGCTATGTAGTTGCAGAGCCACAGGGTACAGTCTTTGATATAGCTAATCCGTCAATAATGTAGAGAGAGGTTTAAGAGTGACATATGAGTACCACCAAAATAGTCAGTCAGCTGCATATAAACAAATGATATAATTCACGATACATCAGTAGTACATGATGGTGACATTTATGAGGTCAAACGACGGCACGGTGTTTCACATGTCTGTGTTGTCCACTATGTTGTCCTCAAAGACTCCACCTGACCAGGCTCAGTCTGACTAACATAAGCTATTCAAGCCAGCTTGACCAACTTGAAGTTGGTCAAGCTCTTTCGTACCATCAAGGTAGTCAAGCTCTCAGTCTGGCAAAATCGTCAAGCAAAGTTTCGCACATTAGTCAAGCGGACTTGACTAGTTTAATACTAGTCAAGCAGGCTTGACTAGTTTGAAATTTGGCTTGACCAACGTCAAACTATTAAGGCAAGCTGGAATAACCTGCCTGAATAGTCTAAAGTTAGTCAAGCAGCTGCTTGAATAGTTTTTGTTTTCAGTGTAGGGGAATAATTACAAAGTTACACTTCAGATTGAAGTAACCCAATGCAATTATTAAAACCCGGACAAGATGTCATATCGTGATATGGTACAATGGATACATCATGGTCATATTTTTATAAAAACCGTGACCATGTATATTATGATGCTACATTAGCGTGAATTGATTTTTTTTTGGTTTCCTTAGAAAAAACACATTCTATTGAAATGCTTCCCGCCAACTAATACCACGTATGCAGTCGAATTAAATACTTTTAACACAACGTACTCTTTGTTACCTAAATGTATCCTCCAGCATGTCTAGTCTCAGCCTCAGGTTATTATAGAACTCAAGGTCGTTGTATCAATTGCTCTCGAATTGTAGTCATTGCAATCTTACTATGAAATATTTTTACGTTCTTCATTTCACCTCGCATAAAGAAATCATTTGATTCAATATTAACGACAAACACATCAAATTATTATAGTTCGCAGTTTTTTCGACTATGGAGTTAAGCAATCCTTCAATTGTAATGATGTTAGATATCAAGATTTGTAAAGATAAATCTTAAATCTGCATACCAGTTAACGCCATTGTCCATTTGCTGCGAACTCTTCTTAGCAAATTTGATTAAGTTACCACTAGGTTCGATGCGTTATTCTTAGCACTAAATGTTTGATTACGACTCCTGTAGGAAGGATTTTCAAATATGTACCATTAACGGGCTCTGTGCATGTGTCCTCTTTTCATTCACTGTTCTTTTTGATTAATCTTGTTGTGTATCTTGAAGTATTTTTGTGCGCCATTGTACGTTGGCGGATGGAGTTACAAATGTAAATGTCCTGATTATTATTTATATTCTTATTTATGTATTTCCATGTAGATTACTATTGAACAGATTATAAGTTATAAAAAACCTTTGTCACGATCATCATTCCACTCACATGTCATACTTATCTTTATGTAACATCCAGCAACGAAAAAAAAACCTTTTAGGGAAAACATAATGTCTTGAATTTAATCAAATACTTGTTTAATACTCAGATGGAAATTCAATCTATCCTGCTGCTAGCATGCAGTAAACGTAACGAATGTTGACAATGCGCATGCTCATAATAAATATCGGTTATTGCGTCGACTTCCTGTCATATTGTTACAGTTTCCAGTGAAAAATATCGAATGACTTGAAACATATCGAATGACTTGAAATAACATATTTTAAGTTTTGAAATAACATGAAACAAAGTGCAAGCCAAAGTAACATCTATACTACATCACCTTCGATCGAGAGTTACAAAGTGCAAGCTAAGGGAAAATACATACTCCATCAGAGATAGAATGAAATACTGAATGAGAGAGAATACGGAAACAAAAATGTACCAAGTCATTAAATCTCGTTTTAAACGATGGTTTATTATTTTATATTACTGATACCGTTACAAATAAATAATTTATACACTTTTGAGGATAAAATGTGTGATGGTATTGTTTTTGAATTTAAATTCAACACCAAGATTTTAATCGTGATCTTATTTTCTTCTCTTTCAGCGACTACGCTTGCGTTGTAGACAATGTGCCGTTGTTTCCAGTTCCGGTCATCTACTCAACAAAACAGTAGGCGAAGAAATCGACTGTGCGCAGTGCGTTATACGAATGAACTCAGCACACACTAGCGGCTTTGAAGAAGACGTCGGTCGTAAAACTACTGTGCGTGTCATAGGTCACGTCAACATGACATTTTTAAATACTAGCCAAGAACTCCAACAGGAAATATTTATTAATGAGACATCAAGGGCTGAAACTGTCATTGTGCCGTGGTTATATAATGTACATATTAATAAGCTGAAGGACAAGTACTACTTAGCAACAAAGAACTTTTCCAAAGTTTATCCAGATACAAACTTTTATCTACTATCACCTTCTAAAATGCGACTGGTGGAAAATCTATTTCATACAGAAACAGGGTTAACGAGGTAAGTGAACTTTAACTTTTATTTTTATTTTATTGTCTAGACTTCTTTCGGGGCAAACTCAGAAGTACTTCCGGAGCATTGTCTTGTCTTTAATTTCCCCTTAGCATAATTATTGATTTTGCAAATTACAGATTTCTACTAATGAAAAATTATAGAATTCCTTTGATTATCTCTGTGCTTTGGGGGTCACAACTCTCAGCACCTATAGGATACGAGTATTTACAAGTTCAGTGAATATGAATGATATAAAAGTGGAATTTATTTTCTAAATAATGTAATGAAAGATATCACATCATTAAGACATGATCTGCGTGTATGCGCAAATTGTGTGTATAGCTACGGTCATATAATCTCCAGCAATATTTAAAAAATTGAGCTATTACTTTATATTTGTATTTAGCCAATATGTCATCCAATTAAATACGGCACCGAAACACCTAAAAAGAAAAAAAAAAGAAAAACATTGAGCATCAAGTTTCAGATCAGAATCAATTGAAACAGTCTAAATTTGGAACGTCCTTTTTCTTGGAGAAATAGCACACATTTCAGTCCTTACCCGTCATCGTTAACCCAAGCTAGACTTTCTACCTACCTTTATGTGTAGATAGGTAGAAAAGTATATAAAGCATCTTTCATAGTGTTTATAGTTGTTTTAAATGTAAGTATTGGCAAATGCGCATCGTTGGAGTATAAATTTAGAGGTATTATTGATGGAACGAAGATTATTTACTAACGTAAATTGAAACACGCGCTTTAGGTAAAATTATCATCTTATTAGCTTTACAATCACCTCCAGGTATCTTAGAGGTCGAAAATGATTGAGCAGGAACCATCACTCTCCCTGTTTGATTGAAAATTGTAAACAATTAAAAATCTTCAGTTGAAAAATTTGCAAACAGCAGTTTGTTTTGAAAAGCCATTTGTTCGGGTAATTGCATTTAAGAACAAATTCAACAACTGTTGATTAGCGATTGTGGTTAAGGTTGTTACTTTAGTTTTAGAAAACTGGTGCTCGTCATTTCAAAATAGAAATGATGTTTATGTGGGTTTTCATTTAATATTTGATCAGGTAACCAACTTTTCTCATTAAAAATGTAATTGACGTTTAGTCCAACCTGTCAAACCAACAATTTGTATTTCTTTTACAAAATCGCAACCAACACGTGCCCTATTTCTTATAAAGATAAAGCACTGACTTATTTTTTTAACTTTTGTTCAGCTAAAATCTTAGTTGTTTGGAGGACCGTGTTAATTTTGCAAAAAGCTTTAAGATATATAGCTGATTTAGCGACTGAAGAAACAATTATGTGACTCACCTTACTGAAATATAAAACCCAGTAGCTCATCTGTGTAGTGTTATTGTTTGTAAAAATTATTTTGTGTCATTCAAAAAAATTTCGAAATTTATTTCACTTACGTTATTTGTAATTAAAAAGTATCCAGTCTACAATTTGTCAAAATTTAAACAAAATCATATTCTCTGAACATAATTACAATATGAGGGTTTGGCGTCAATTTTTTTCGACGTAATCTCTTGGCGCCATTTTGAACTTACTTATGGAAGTGACATATCACTAGTCAAGGTTTATGCATAATCTAGAAACTATTCTTCATGTGCGCCAAGAATTGTAAGATTCTCACATGTGCAAGTAGTTGAAGTAAACATGACATTCCTCTCACTTGTAAAAAAAAAACCCTTAACACTTAAGTGACCAGGGGGGGGGGGTTCCTATGGGCCCTACAACAAAAATTACATCGCCGCTCCATGTAATTGTCCAACTTAACGCAGCGGGTCCCTCAGTGGCAAAAAAATTCAAATCGATCCAGTCTTTTTCGTGCTAATTAGCATAAAGTGATTTTTCGAGAGCGCTGTTCAAATTTGTCTTGCCCATGAAATCGAAACCGAATAACTTTTTTCTAATGTTAAAAAATTCCTTCAGGAACACCGTTTTTGAAATTTTGGCGGGTAAATTTTGACGCAACACAGAAAATGTTTTTTTGGCCGCAATTTTGAAACGGTTCATCCGATTTGTCATCATTTTTTCTGTATTTTGGTCCTTTCCCCCCCCCTTTTTTCAACGTAAAATTGATACCGGTAGGGTGTTTTTTTAAGGGGGGTCCCCCCCTACCCTTGGGCACCAACGGGTGGGAAATACCTTGGTCACTTAAGTGTTAAAATATCTTGATAATCACGCTAATAAAGATTGTCGATTGGAATTGACTATGTTCTCTGAGAAAAATTACTCTTATTCGTTATTCAGTAAGCTTCAAAACACTCTATAATCGAAACAATGATTATATAAAAAGTGTTTGTAAATATAAACTGTAAGTAAATGCTATAATCCATTAATACTCGGAGACATCTAGTCGTAGTTTAACGTTAAGTATTACATATCACAATATATGCCGCATTATTATGTTTATTTGTACCTCTTGAATGTATCATCATTTAAATGACACACTGAAACAAACATTTGATAACAAGTTTTATGTATCCAAGCTCTAATGAGACAATATTTGTAATAACTGAAATCAGTCATGCCTTTGTTGGTTTTGTTTTACAACGTACATTTATCCTTTTTATACAGGTAGTATACCGTTTTTTGATATATAGGAAAGCACGCCCAAAATACACATCCACGCTAGTGGAAATTTGCTGATATTCTAAAAATCAGTATTCTATTCTAAATGACACAATCATATGTTTACGTACGTTGTCTTGTCGTCGTGATTTTTGAGTTTGCTATTGTAGTTCAATTTACTATCAATTCATTGTAAGGATAAAATAAACGTAACATCAGATGTACCGTGCAAATATAGGAAGAGATTGAACTCCATTGAATGCGCGACGAGTTAACTGCACTATAGGTAACTTGTTTGTTGTGCAAAAACATGGAAAAGATCGTCGGAGACAGCGATCACGCTCTATGTTATTGTTAAACAAAAATGCAAGCCATCTCTAAAATGTTTCATTTACAAATCTGTCAGAAGTGTTGTCGTGCTCTAACTCTCTAATTATATTAACGATATAAGAGTATACATTTGTAGAAGAGAATTTTTATGCCGCAAAAAAGATGGTGATGACAGTTTTTGACCAAAAAAGGTCAAAGGTACTTTTTTTTTTTCACCTTTTGAACTTGTTCTTACTTTTTGGAATCTAGAAACAAGTGTATAGGAAGGGTTTTCTCAAATTTGATATTTTTTATTTAATTAAAAAAATGTCAAAAACCTTTATTATGAAAACCAGATTTTATTCAGGCTTTCTAGAAATGTTTTGACCAAAAATATATTTTTTGGCCATTTTTTGCAAAAATTTATCATTCTAATCAAAAACTGTCATCACCATCATATTCGGCATAAAAATACGGTTATAGAAGTGTTTACTTTTATATGATTTATTCAAAAACCTTTATATTTTTATTGTGAAGAAGGAAAAGAAAAGTGTTACTTATTTCGATTATACCTGTTTATTTAATATTCATAACACTTTCCACACATTTGTGTGAAGTAGAAGTAGAGTAATAATATCAAAACATGGAAGAAAACATGGTAAAACACGTGCCACGTGTTAAAAAAGTGTAACTTAAACGCCTCCTGTAAAATTGCAGTGAAGAAAAGTTCAATAAAAACAAGTTAAAAAGCAGTCTTCATTTAAAACAAATTCTTATGCAATAAGTTTAAACAATATTTTCACAACATTATCGCACTGTTACTGTGCAATCAATGCAAATGAATAAATATCAGTAAATACAATATCTGAATGAATATTAACTCGCCTAACAAATTCATGTGGTTTAATTCATTTCAATATTGTTATATGAAAACTAACCTAAAACGTATTTTGCCTTATTGGTTTTATAATATCAGTATTGATAAATGTTGATGTTATCATTTACAGTTGATTGCAAAATAAGTATGATTGTAATTTATATAATACTTTGTAATATACACTTCATTTTTTTGATTTTTTTTATGAAAAATGACAATATTTTCTTTTTGAACTCACAACATACATGAAAGGAATGTTATCATAATAACTAAAATATTTTGATATGCAAATGCTTACAGGCATCATGTCACTATAAACATGATTTGTTTTGTTTTATAAAAATTCTTATATGTCAACTTGACCCGTTTATTATTTTAACAAGCTGAGTTTCAGTTGTATTTCATCATTATTGGTGAAGTTACGCATGTCAGAGGATTTTGACACCCTGTTGTTTTAATGGCACGGAGTGTAAAATTTGTCATTATAAAATCTCTAAAATGTCCTTGCCTACGTATACTGCTAATAAGGCAAGTTGCCTTGGATCATTTTTCAACTTTGATTCCCCAGCATTAAAACACATTTTCTGCCAAAACTTATCGATCAAGCTTCACATTTCATAGAGATTTATTTCTTGTATCTTGACAGCTTTAAAAACACTTTCAGCAGTGAAGTCGCATCTAAATTGCTCTAAAGCTACCTGTCAAAACAGGGGATTAGAAGATTAAGATTTTTATATTAAAGAAAAAGTAAAACCCAACTGGTAATGGAGTTTTAAAGCTGAAGAAATTGTTCTCATTTATGTCATGCTATAAATTTATGTGACATCTTTGAAGTTCGCTTTCTGCATGATAAAACATAGAATGATTCAGCATTTTTTATGCGACATATTCTAGTCATTTGTTTTGCTTTTCCAACATTATGTGGAGAAAATTATTAAATTTTAATTGGAAAATGAATACATGTCCGCTTCAAACGACAGCGAAAACTCTTCAGCCCATATAACCTTTCAAACTAGTAATATGTCTCTTAAGCACGACATTTCTACTCATATCATTTCCGGTAAAACCCTAGTAATGACGTGAACATCAGTTTTACTGTTTAGATATGTATCAAGTTGCATTCATAATAAGGTATGGATTATGAAGCATGAAAACAGTACTTGAATAGCAGTTGATAGTTTGTCTCTTTGCAATACATACGAATAGATGCAGCCATCGCTTCATTAAAGGCGCAACATTTGTGATTTATTGAGTAACATGCATTAACTGTCTTAAAGTACACGATTATTACAACTCACTTAAAGGCAAAAAACCTCGGATCTGTCTACACCAAAAATCTCCACGCATTCAGTCATGAGACCCGCCCCGGTACCCCTGTCCGATCCAATGTTCAGCAGTACCAAACCCCATATTTTATTCAGCTTTAAGTGTCTTGTGCTCTTGTTCACACACCCCTGTCGAATTACAAACCTCAGGTTTGGGTAACGATCAATGTTATTTGAGGTTGTCTAACCCAAACGAGTCGTAAATGCAGCTTCTTGCCATTTTCACTCCTTTAAATATTTGCAATTTGCAAAGACCAAGTTAAAAAGATTAAAATGACACCTCAATGAACTTTATTAGATCCAGAAGTCAACTTATGATTCGTCAAAGGTTGTCAGTGAGTAAAATGTAAACCTGATATATTAAAACACGTTCAAAGCCCTATATTTTCTGTTGATTATCCTCAAAACATACAAATAAATTTCATATTTCCGATCATTTTGTTTGAAATGAAACTTGGGCCTTACTGGCATCTTTAAGTAAGCACGAGAATTGTGAATCTGTCTAAAATCAATTTTGGCCTCACGACCTTCACCTGTAGCACAAAATGAAGTTTGCTGCATTTACGACTGAGATGAACGGTCACATTTGTGATTCGAGTGGTTATTTAGTCACTTGACATAAGTGTAATAAGAAAGAATGGTTACCATTTGGACCCCATTGGAAATAAGTTTGCAAGAGTAGCCAGACTTTATAGGCCTTCCTACCATATGTTGGTTTAGGCACTAATTTAAATTGTATGCTTTTATTTTGTATGTTTTTTAAAGCCTTTTCAGAGATGTTGATATTTTGTTATTGATATTTTGTATGTTTTTTTTTTAATATTTAATGTTTTCATCTTTGTACCACATATGCTGAATAAATAACAAACGAACAAACATACCAAACAGATCCAAGTCAAGGGTTCACCGTTGATGAGCTCCTGCTAGATGTGGACAATATGAAATTATTTCATTTGTGAATTAATTGTGGATTAATTCTGATTTTGGCCAAAAGCATTAAAATGCCATAATATTTCAAATTGTCACTCTGTAATAAAGGTCTGTAAATTGTTTTGAACCAAATAAGCAAGCACATTCCAAAGCTTACCTATTGAGCTAACAAACCCGATAGCAAACGTCTTTTAACCAAGGAATATGGCGTCCGTATGAGGCGACGACAAATGGTTTGCTAGAATCGATCTCTTGTTTATGCAAACATTAAGTAATCCCATGGGGTAAATTTCCATCAACTAGCAATATTCAAACATGATAAACATCCGAAAGCTATTTGAATACTTTAGTCCCATATGGACTTCCTTTTGGTTGAAACATGACCTTTAAAGTGAATACTTTGGCTTAGTAAGTACTCAAAAAGAAAAAGAGAATTTCAAAAGATTACAATTATTAACAGCAAAACGATGTAATCGTTTTTTAAACACATGGAAATCATTTTCATGCTTGAAATATTATTACTTAAAAGTCAAAAGCCATGCAACAGGAAAATGAATATTATTATCTTCAAGAATAATCCAATGATACAATGGCCACTTAATTTGACGTAAAATACATGTATACTATTTTGTATTTCTTTATTATAGAATCAAAAATCTGCTTATTTATTTGTTTATGTAACATAACTTTCTTGCAATCGAAATGAATAAAACAATCAATATTCATTTTATCAGAATAAGATTAATCATCTGTCATATAAGATATATAAAGTAATATGTGATGTAAACTAATGACATTGCAACACAGATGTCGTGAAGTTTGGGAAACTGTTACTACATCGCCTGGTGCAATGTGTCCCATGATATTTTACTTAACACTTAAGTGGTCAAGATCCTCCACATGCCCGTTAGTGGTCAAGGGGGGGGGGGGGTCCATCCAAGAAAAAGCGCTTTCGCGAAGGAATTTTACGTTGAAACTCTGGTCACAGGTAAAGTTTTTCAAAAGAACTAAATAAAAGAAAACAAATTGAAAATCGGACAAACCGTTTTAAAATAGCGGCCAAAACAAAATTTTCCGTGTCGCGTCAAAATTGTCCCGCCAAAGAAATACCTCCCTTCCCAATGGAATTTTTCAATAAAATTTGGCTCACATTTGCAGTATGTAAGTATAAATACACTCCTGAAATAAAATTTGAAAAAAATTGCTCGGTTCGATTTTATGGGCAATTTTTTTTTTGAAGAGCGCCCTCGAAAATGCTTATTTATGCTAATTAGTATGGGAAGGGGTGGGTCGATTTAATTTTTTTTTTGCCACCAGGTGAAGGGTATGGTTAAGTTAGACAAATACATTGAAGGATGATGAAAATTTACTTCGCGTTTTTGCGCTGACGTGCAAAAACCAAATGTTGGGACAACATGGACCCCCCCCCCTGACCACTTAAGTGTTAAATAATGTACGATAGAAAAAAGGGAGAATGATAGAAGTAGAGAATAAATGATATTTTTGTCATCCAAAAATCCATCTGGAATATATATACTATTAAAATAACGTTTGAATCATTTTGTTATACTTCAAAATGGGCGTTTTCATAGTTCATTTAGATCATATTCCTTAAAGAACATTAAAACCAGTTTTTTTATTTGGAATTAAATAGTGCTCATTAATAGTTTTTCATCCAACCTAATTGATGATGTAAACCGAGTAAATGTATTTTATGAGTTTGAGTTGTAGTTGTAGTTGTAGTTACAGCTGTAGTCAAATTTATAGTTGCTTTTATAGTTACAGGTGTTTTATAGTTGCAAATTTGTAGTT
>JXSR01S031813.1:63633-77645 GCA_000969725.1 Ophiothrix spiculata
CCGATTTCGATGATCTTGGTATTATTGGATAGGGGAGGATCATAGCTATCTATTAATAGATTAACAACCCCGTTCGGAATACGTGTTACAAAAAAAGCTCAGGAGGACAAGGCTTAAACCAATCAATAATAAAAGCACACACCTGCCAGCAAAACAAAATTAACAAATAAATAAACAACAAACAACGCAACCAACATTCCTCATTACAGTCGTCCGTGTACAAACATGATTAAATGAATGATGCTCGAACTTATATACGTACCAGAAAATGAAACGAAGTCGTCTTCATTGGCACTATTTACTAAGGATGATACTGATGACCTTGGTAGTGTTACAAGTTTATGTTCACTAGAATTCGACTTCGACTTTGACTTTTTTACGTCTCGTGTTAAAATCGTGAAAAGATACGGGTTTACTGATGAGTTGATTGGTAAGAAAAACACTGCTGACAAAACATACACAATCTCTGGAATTGTAACCACCTTCGTCAGAGAAAGTAACCCCATGATAATGATTGGAAACCAACACACAAAGTCGGTGCCAACAAGAAATGCCATACGTAACGCAAACTCAATTTGTTGTGATGCTGCAGTGGTTCTTTTTGATGCAAATCTTCTGGATGACATCTTCACGGTTACAAAGATGCTAAAGTAACTGACTGATATCAGGACAAATGCCAGAAGGTTGACGAAGAGAAATAAAACCACAGAATACTGCCAACCTGGTGGCCGAGCAGAAGTCAATGGTAATGCTAAACACACACTCGAACGACCGTAGAATTCCATATTCTTAACAAAAACGGGAATAATGCTGACCAAAACACCTCCAAACCAAGTACATAATGCCGCAATCCTTGACGTTTTGGGGGTTAAGTTGACTTGGCTAAATGGATAAACGATACTTAGGAAGCGGTCAATGCTTATGACTGTCATGAAAAACACAGAGGTTTCACTTGAAAGGGTCGCCAAAAATCCTGCTAAATTGCAGAGTATACTTGCTTGCCATCTGTCAGCATACACAGCATATGTGCCACGATAATAAATGTCCGCTGAAGCGATAATTATCATATAAACTCCCATTAAACCATCTGCGAGAGCAAGGTTTAATACAAGAAATGATTGAACTTTACGCTGTGCCGATTTGTTTATCTCTTTTCCTCCTTGTCGGGGAACAATCCGCCAAAATATGACGAATGCATTACCAACAAGAGCACTTATTCCTAGAATCCACATGAATACGCGTAGGACTTGGTCTCTCATTAGGTCTTCACAAGACGAAAATTGATCACGTTCGGGTAAGCACTCTGTCAAACTTGCTACATCTTTGATCAGACAGCAGAAAACATATTTATCCGAATATCTAGATAAAAAGACATACAGTAAATAATATTTGTTATAGAGATAAAAAAAAATTGAGAAGCTGGCATTTATCTTTAGTATATAATTGTGCTGGTTAAGCTGTTATCTTTAATATCAGACGTATGTCATGTGTATCTACATATAACTTTATCCAAAATAAACTTTCTTTCTGTAATAACATTTTTCCGCACATTATCATGATTATCAGTACAAAGGATCAAATTGTAACTCTTGTGTATATACTTACAATGTCTGGAGCTCCGTGAGACCATTGAATATTTCAAGATTGGGTTCTTTAACTTCTGTTTCTTGAATATTCCTAAAATTGTGATGCGAAAAATTGTAAAACATGATATAAAAATATGAAAATGGTTAATGAATAGAAATGAAGATGATTTTATTTACCATCTCTCAAAAGTAAGAACCAAATACGTAATATTACCTATTCAAAACTTTCCAGTAAACATACGCGTAAATTATGATTTATCGTTGAAGAAGACTGGTCCAAATTGGATGAAATGATGCCTCATGTGACTAATTATCCCTCCCACAACGATTTTGTGGAAATTTCAGAAATCTAAGGGTCTTTATTTATTTAGAGTGCTTAATAGTTTATTGCATGTGGTCTATTTTACTTACAAATATAACAGATTGTTCAATGTAGCAAATGGTAGTCCGTTGATATAAGTAATCGGATTTCTGGAGAGGTCTCTGGAAATAAAAACGGACTGTGTGTGAATTACCTCAAACTGTTAATCATGTAAAGGTTTTTTTTTTAATGAACACAGTCGATTTAGCAATATGTACTATTATCAATAAGGTATAAGGAAAAGGCCTGACCTATCCTGTTCCGGAGAACATCAGATTGAAATGTTATATCATATTTGTTTGTGATGGTAAGTCTGTGCCTGTTGTTAATAATTAACAACATTATTAAAGGGGAGATGTGCATTAAAAATATGTTTTTAACTTACAAATACCAGATATTTCAACTTTGGGCTACTAGTATATGACAACCAATATCAAAAAAAAATCCTCATTTGCATAATTAAATTTTCTTAGATTGTGAGTTTCAGATTTCAAAAGGGAAAAGGTACACAACCGTAGATGCTAGGGCCTTTAAATTTTTTTATTTCTTTAAATGAATGAGAAAATGAAAACTAAAAACACACACTATGGAATAAGATTTTTGATATTTTTGTTTGTTTTGCACATGACGGATGCGTTGTTATGCATATGATGCGCTTTTTTATATCAAAAAACGACAAAGTAATAAGAAAAAATCCATAATTATTAAGTTTTCTCCTTCAATTAAAAAAGAATGAAGTCTCTAGCATCTGCGGTCATGTACCTTTGCCCTTTTGAAATTCCACACCGAAATTCCAAGATGTTCGCCAATTAAATGCAAATAAGGAATTTTTTTGATGATGGTTGTCATGTTTCCTGTCATTTTTAGTTTAAAAAGCTGATTTTTAACGCACTTTAGGGGTTTACTTAGAGATGCAAGTTCTCCATTGATTTTATTCAAAATTTAGTATTTGGTAGATTTATTTGTGCTGATAACGAATCTTAAAAAAAATATAGGTCACCATGCTCTTTTTTGAGATACAGGCATTTCAAAAAGAATATATTTTCAAAACAAATCACCCGATTTACCATACAAGGTAAAGGGAAAGCTCCAAAAAGTTAATTATTATGTGCTTGTAAAATAGTAAATGATCCATTCATTTTTTTTTAATTCTTACATATGCAAACAAAATATGGACACCGTGTTAGTTTTCAAGAAAAATGACAAACACCGGCATTTTTAAAATAAAATTTGATTACTTTGGTGGCACATCTGCGTCTGCATGATTTCCCGCGTATATATTACGCAGCGATGCCGCGCGTGATTAACCAAACTTGTTAGTAAACCATGCGTTCAGCGCGCATTGAAATTTGGGCACGCAAAACGGATTTGTACTATTTATGAAAAAAATCGTTATCGTAAGCAACTGCATATTTGAGAAGACCCCTTAACAATCCAAAATAAAATACACGCATAGCTTATTCTGATTAAACATGGGCGAATGTGTCACGATTATGAGTGAGAACAACATCACCTATTATTTGTATATATTATAGGAAGGCGATTTGAGTATCCTATTTTTTTCTAAGATAGTTTTCTAGTATGATGTCAGAGAAATTACCAGTTAAGGCCCCTATAATTCCAAAATAGGTAAAATTCACAGTTTATAGCCTACAAACATGACAAAGATATTTAAAATTTATAATGTACCCCATTTACTTTTTAGTTCATTTTAAGCGAGATATTTAGTTTTTAAGTTACACGTAATCAAAGCTAGTTAAACAAAAATTGGTCCGATCATGTATTTTATTGTTTTTAAGTATGTTTTTGGATAAAATGCCATTTTCTTGGAAATTACACACAAAAGGTTGGCAGTAGTGGGTTTTAAATTACATGTCTTGTTGTAAGACATTAAATTTAAAAACGCTGGCTATTTTCAACGATTAAATAAGTCTTAATCAGCATACATTTGGTAAAATAAACTTTAAACGCAATTCTCTCAAAACGCGCATTTTGCACATGTGAAATACCCCATCAAATTTGATATTTGGTCAACATATGATTTTTTTACAAAAAACAACAACAAAAAAACACAAAAAACATGTCTTTCCCCCAAATATAGGCCCATTCAATATCTTCATCCCATTTCAAGCAAAAATGTCTCTGTAATCTCAAATCTCGTAAAATGCTTTAAAAGATCTAAGATGGCCGCCGGTACCATGGCAACCGGTACAAATTTTTGATTTTTTTATGTAAAAATTGTTGACAAGTGTGTATGTGTTCAATTCCAACATGACTTACTTGATTTTGAAAGTGTCATTTTTGGTTTATGGGGCCTTAAACGTAAAACAATCATAAAACCGTGAGACCTCGGTCAAACATTCACGATTAACAACATCGTTGTACGTTAGCAAGATACCTATCACGCAACAGAAACTAAGCAATAAGTGTTGGCTACCAAAATAAACTTAAAAGAAACAGATAATTGAATCGTTTTTCAAAAGTCATGACAAATGTAATGAAACCCTATATTGAGTTTTAATAACACATCAGTTGCTAATCTTAGCTTCAGTTAGACTGAAGAAAAAAAAAGAAAAGAAAAAAGAGTGATAGTATTGCCATGGAAACAAATATAAAACATTTTAAGATGGGTAAAATTAACAATTTTTGATAAACAAATCCTTATTGCTTGTCTTTTTTTTCCGCTTCATGCTGTATAGTGCTTGAATCGCAAATATCCGTCATTTAAAAAACACACACCACCATTTAAATTCAAAGCTCGACATGCTTTGTGCTCCTCCTATTATTTCTATAGTCACAATATTAGAAACAAAACGACAAACTGCAAAACATGCACTTTTGTTGTCAAATATATCGTTATATATATCATTTCATAGATTGAGATTATTGTTTAACGAGTGTTTAATATCATAAGAATACTAATAAAAAGACTGATGAGTGTCAGGGTCAATACTTACAAGTATTGCAGTGCCTGTAATCCGATCAAACTTGAGTTACCTAACGAAGTAATTTGGTTTGACGCAATGAGAAAAAAAAAGCATAATCAAAAATCAAGATCATCATACACCCGCTAGTAATCTAGCCAATCAGAACGCAAGAATGTAAACTAGACTCCGACCTGTTTCTAAAGAGACAGGAACCCTGCGGATTTTTTCTTTTTTTGTCATATGAATTCTGCGTGCATAAATCACATCATAGCGTCAAAATTACCCCAGGGAAAGGTCGGACACTGGGATCACAATTGACACTTTCGATCGCTAGTCCAAGATGAACAATTTGACACCTCAATCTTTGAAATCAGACTAAGTCAACAATTTGACATTGCTTGTGACCTTTGACCCACAGGGAGAGGTCTGAAGACGGGGTCGAAATTAACACGTTCGATCGCTGGTCCAAGACACTGCTATCATAACATTTGAAATCATACAAAGTTGAAAATGTGCCCTTTCTTTTGACCTTTGATAACGTGATCACCATTGTTACACTGGTGTAATGAGACTAAGTGTCTCCCATATAAACCAGGAGTCCGGGTCTAACTGAATTACACAGAATAAGTTGCAACCAATGATTAAGTTGGCACATGTACATGTACAAGTATGTTCTACACAATTGAATGGGAGCTAGGACACTCGGTCACAGCGTCCGTTAGGCAAAGTAACTTCAACATCCATTTGAGATTAAAATGGGGTTGGTACCACCTGAGGTGGGGGTAGGGTAGGCTTACAAAGTTGGGATGTAGTGCATGGGGGGGGGGGGTTGCAATCCCGTAAGATTGCAATGGCCTTTGGTTCAACGAGCTACAAAAATGTTTGGTTTAGGTTCAGTAATAATTTGTACTTACAGTTCTCTCAATGCACCAAGTTTGCGGAAAACCATCGCTGGAATCTCTGCAATGGACGCATTAGAAACTTCCCTGCAATAAAGAAAATGTTTGTTAAAAGCAATACTATAAGATTTTGATCAGAAATTGTTTTCAGTAAAAACAGCCTAAAATGAAGGTATGTGACTATCTAAAAATGTTTTCTAGTGCATTTTGTCGAAAACTTGTTTTGCCACTAGAAAAAAATGGATAAAAATTACATGCGTGCTTTCCTAAAGAAATACATATGTAATTAAATTCAGGATCCCGAATTTAATTCAACAAATGGTTATAACAGAAAAAGTAAGAATATTTCAGCCAAATCGTTTAACTAATGTCAATGTTTACCAAAAACAAACCCAATAAATTAACAAAATAAACAGTCATGGGTGACAATTTGTAATCCTGACTTTTTAATTGGTCAATTTGTCGCTATGGCATGTATTTATCTTTCCACCATTTTATTTCAATGAAATTATCTTTCAAATTAATCTGTTGAACTTAATGTCATTAATATCATACCTTATTAATAAAAAAGGAATTTAAAAATCTGGTAAATAAATTAACATGTAAGTGCAGAAAACTAATTGACATATTAGTGGTAAGTCACAAATAAAAATTTCAACGATATCTTTTATTTATTTTTTTTATTTATAACATTCGGCTGAGAGCCAGGCTAATCCCAATAGTGCATTATGCATTAAATTCAAGGGACGCCTCCGTGGTGTGAAAGACAGACTAATGGGAAGACATTTCGATTTTAGATGCAGCAGGAAACCGAAGTGCTCGGAGAAAACCTGCAAGGACGAGTATGGATCGACAACCAAATTCACGTACAACCTAGGTCCGACCGGGAATCGAACCCGCGCTGTAGCGGTGAAAGGCGAGGTCAGAAACGCTGCACCAACCCGTTCCTACTGGCTTGTTAAACATACTAACAAAAGCTACACGTTTGACATATTAACTTACAAAACAATGAGGTTCAGAAAGGACTGTAAACCAAGCAGCGAATTGGCTCTTAAAGACTCGTTGACTGGATATTCAATGTTCTTCAGATGTCTGCAAAGTAATGAAACAGATTTAATGACGTTTGTAAGATCTTGTTATGTGTTTCATTAACAAAAATGGGGTCACAAAAAAAAAACACCTTTAGCTGCAAGCAGAGAATACTTTGCTCCAAGTAACTGGTGTTAGAATCCGGGGGCGGGGGGGGGGGCACTCATCTTTTAAAGTGGTAGGTATCTGGTGAACTGATTTACTGTAAAAAATGGACCTGTTAATGTAATTCTGTTAATTTTAATGTTAGAAAGAACATTGCCGAATTCGCTATTGCTCAGTATAATCTTATGCAACAACAAAATTGTACTTACAATTCCTTAACACTAAGTGTTATGACATCGCTAAGAGAGTTGTAGCCAAAATTTATTCCCGGACAATCGAAACTTAAACCAGTACATTCACAGCCCTGTGGACATGACGCATCTGTAAATAGAAAGATATTATACCGGTGTAAAAGGTCCCATTGGAATCAAAGTCGGCGCCTTCCATAGACCATAACGGAATAAAGCGTGCATGTTGCGTGAGAGTTGTTAGCCTATATTTTACTGTACAACCCGGTGTGAAAGGAATCTTACTCCCCCGAAATTGTAGTCCGACTTCCATAGCCCATAACGGAGTAAAGCTTGAAACTAATGTTGCGTGAGAGTAATTATTAGCCTAAACTTTTATCCCAAAATCATGTCATTCAAAAGTTCAAAATCAAAGAAATATTCCGAACAAAGAATGGAAAATTACTTCACGGTTTACAAAATTACAAAATGATACTATTCAAGTATTTCAAATCCAAGGCTGCGGCCAAAACGAGACCCAATTGGCCGCCAAAGTACAAATCCTACACACAAAATTATCAAATGTTCAAAACAGTTAGAAGAATATTGCCTTGGGGTTACAAACGGACTGGTTTGTCTTCAAATCAGGGATGCCGCCGATCGGGGCCAAATTAATCAAAATTGTATTTTTGATATATGGTTATTTTTAGCTTCATTTTAAGCACCATTAAGGAATTGAAACATTTGAATGACACCAATTTGCCAACCTCAATAGCCATTTTCTATTCATGTAGTTTCTGGAATTTCATACCACATTTTAGCAATGGTTAGATTAATTTTTTATGTTTTTGACGTCAATAAATCCATTCTGCTTAGTTTCGTCATTGTTTTGACTTTTTATGAAAGCGGTGGTGGACAGGCCATTGCCACTGCCACTGCCAATATTTATGAGACACCGGCAATACCAGCCTGTCCATATGAATATTAACGAACTCGTTATCTCCCATATTATATTATATTATATTTGATCATAAATAACAACACATGACCAGAAAAAAATCTCGATAAGTAATAAGTAATAAGTAATAGGATACGAATAACTGTACAAAAAGTGAGGATTTGATAAGAAGGTTCACGCGTGAACCCCGACGGATTTAGAGTAATATAATTATGTTAAATTTTGTGACATCGCTTTTGTAATTTATTTGATCAATGTAAAAAAAGAAGTTTTTGTAATATTTTAAAAACACAGTTCGAGGCTCTGCCAATTACGATACACGTAAAATGTATCCCTAAGTTTGCGTTTAGAAATCCCTCAGCCTAAATCAAGTAAATCGTGTCCTCAGCTGCCTGTTTTTATGTAAAATTAAACCATGAGGGCGCTTTCTCAGTCAAGTCCGAACCTTTTTTGATGTAGAATTAAAGATAAGCCATATTAAAGTATATTCTGAAAATTTCAGCACATAGCTTTTTTTCGTTTGGTCACGGTGTCAATTTTTATTATTTGGCAACGTCCCTATTGAAAGTATATGGCACAAAATTACGTAATGGTATGTTCCAATTAAATGGGTGCCACAGCGAAACCGTTTAGTTTAAAGAGCTCAAATCGCCTGAGTAAGTACTCTCAATTATTACCTTTGGAATATGTTTTGAAAGATTGCAAACGGAAAGCGCATCTGCCTTTTAATGGCAAAAGCGCGCCCCAGCTGAATTTGACCAAAAATTGCTATTTTTACAAACAATTTACAAATGGATTCTGTGACCTCAAATACATATAGATAGATACCAACATGGCTAAAATGTGATATATAATTACAATAATTACAAATTTATCATATTTAGACCCTCCCCCCCTCAGATCAGTTTTTTGGGCGGTACCTTTTTATTTTTTTGTCCGATTTGGTGTCAAAATGTTCAGGGGATCAAGTTACATCAAATAAGAGTTAGAACAGAATGATTTGAAACATCAAAATTTTTCTCCACCTCTATTTATAACCCCAAAACAATTTTAAATAGATTATGTTGACTAAAATTGATACTTCATTAAACACACTTTGTATATTTTTTGTATTTCGATTGCCATTTGGTGCCTCATTTTGGGCGCCATTTTGGATTTGTATTAAATTAACATAATTTGGGGGTAAAGTCTTACTTTGCGACCTTCAATACAATTTGTCTCCAATTATTTTGAATATTTATTGAAATAAATGCCATTTAGTATGAAAATTAAACATTTTTTTGGTGTCAAAATTATATTTTGATTCCCATTTTTTAGTCTCATTTTGGGCGCCATCTTGAAATTGAAATATATAAGTCACTGAGTTGGGGTCAAATTGGTTACTTTATTTCAAAATGTTTTCCCATCAATTATTGTAATTTAATTTATTAATGATAACAATTGCATTTGTCATGTTGCAACCGAATTTTGTAAAATTTTCATAATTTAACAGCCATTTGGGCCTCTTTTGGGGCGCTATATTGGATTTGAAACATTTAGATTACATGATTTTGGGATAAAATGTTACTTTGCAACCCTCAAAGCAATTTTCCAAAGCAAGTTAACCCACTTTTGTGCAAATATCATATTTTGGCGGCCATTGTGGGTCATATTTGGTGCGCCATCTCGGATTTGAAACACGAGAATGACATCAATTGGGGAAAAGTGTTATTTTGTAACTTCTATTATCATTTCCAATTACAATTTTAAGCACTTGGTGTTTCTAATGTTGTTTTAATGTTGCTGAAATCAATTTCCGTCTAGAAAAAACATTGTTTGGCGGCCATTTTGGAAAGGCGTCCCCAAGGGAGAGTTATTTTCAATTTTTATGTTTGATTTGTGTTTTAATAGTCATATTTGATCTCGACTATTCATATATGTTATAATTTTAGAAAGATTTTCTTGTTTTGGGCCCTTTTCATAGGGAATTTATTTTATGGGATTTGGGTGGCCATTTTTGAAAAACGTCCTCTAGCGCAAATTTCACACCTTTCCCAGAGATTGGCTCCCCAAATTTGGATTCAGCATCCAAAAATCTATAGAAAAACACTCTCAAACCTTCTTACCTCGATCCGAAAACGGGACCTTCATTTGAGCTCCAACTATTATATGTTTATGCTTTTACGTTTAAAATAATCGATTCTGGATGGTTGAATAATTGGACGTTATATTTAATTCGAAAGCAATTCCGAAAAAAGCATAAAAAACACGATTTTCTCAGAATGAGCACATGATGAGTCGAAGTGGATCAAGTGAGTTTTGAAAAAATACTCTTCAATTGTTTTATCAAGACTTGCATTCATCCGGTCAGTATGCCTTTTCATATCTATCTGTATTCTGCATAGAAACCAAAAGGTATGAAACACTTGTTTATCGATTTTGTTGTTTGTTTTGTGAAGACTTCCACTGAAAATGATAAGTTAAATATTCTTGACGTCAGAAGGTTCATTTGTATATCTAATTTTGGTCTAGCATAACAACAAATCCCCCAAAATGAGTTTTTCGGTAAAACCTTGGTAAACGCATAATCTCGGTTTTTATGGTAGTACAAACAGATCTTTAATGGGCAATTTTTTCGTACCAATAATACCGTCTGATCTAGAAAATCAAATTCTTCACCACAAGAAGAATAACGATTTTAATCGTTAGAGCATTCCACTGCCCTGTTCAACTAATATACATACCACAGAATAATTCGTCATCTGCTTCTGGACAATCTCTTACACCGTCACAAACTAGTCTTTCTTTAACACAAAAGCGACGGCCGCGGCATTTGAATGCTCCTGGACAAGTATAGTTGTCTATTGAAAGGGAAGAATAGATATGGATTCTGTAATGTCCAATTATTATAATGTCATAACCCGATAACAGCTATGAAATTTTGAACATTAAACTGAGAGAATCGAAGCGACACAATCTAAACATAAAGAGGCACACCTTTCTAAGTGTAACATATCTTAAAAATGGCTGTATCGGTTCGATATTATTTGCTCATAGTCATTGGCCCAAAATTTGGCCAATATCAGCTTGGGCCGATGTTGGTACAGTATTGAGCCAATTCTGTTAATTAACATTAAACCGATATTGGTACGGAATCCATTTGTGATTGGCAAAATACTGAGTGCCGATACTGTCTATTGTCTTTACTTTCTTTGCGATTTGCAACGCATCATTATCAGCATCTCTGGCAATGCTCAAATTTAGCTAAGGGACTCCTTCTCCGATAAAGCGTGCAATAAATTCCAACTACTAAAAACTCATGACAAACATACAAAATCATAAACTCGTATGGTTTCTGAACAAGAAACAGTGCATTGGAGATTTTTAAGAATACTCGATTTTTGTTAACTATTGTATTCCCACCTCTTGAAGATAACGTATCCGTCATAACGTATCTGTTTAATTCTTTTCTTAAACGTACGTTAACATCACCATACGCTTCACTTGGCGGCAAAAAAAATCAAATCGACCGTGTTAATTAACATAAATAAGTATTTTCGAGGGCGCTCTTCAAATTTGTTTTACCTATAAAATCGTAACCGAACAATTTTTTTTCAAATTTTATTTATGGAATGCATTTGTACTTGCATACTGCAAATATGAGCCAAATTGAATTGAAAAAATTCCATTCGGAAGTGAGTTTTCAAATTTTTTGGGCGGAAAAAATTTGACGCGACACGACAAATTGTTTTTTTGAAACGGATTGTCCGATTTTTTGTTTCTTTGTTATTGTTCTTTTGAAGCACTTTACCTGTGACCAGAGTTTCAACGTAAGATTCCTTCGCAAAAGCGCTTTTTCGGTGTTTGGTACATATGGACCCCCTTGACCACTAACGGGTATGTGGCAGACCTTGACCACTTAAGTGTTAATGGGCAACACTGCCACTTACCAGCTTACTTTTCACGCACGATGAGTGCGCTTGTACAATTAATAATAATGGTAGGCCTATAGCATCCCCCTTTATAATGCATTATATTTTTACGAGGGGTAATAAAATGTAACGTATCTGTTGCGGCACTAGCGTAACATGTGGCTTTATTGACATTAATATGCTTGCATATTTTTACTTTAAAAACACATTTTCGTTTTCCAAATATATATATATAACACCAAATTCAATCTGATTGAACCCAATTGGTAAGGGACGCACCATTAGACTTCAAGGGGGGGGGGGGGCAGGAAGTTTGGGTTAGGACAAGTTTTTTTTTTCTCCAGCCTGGCAGGGAAAGGTTTTTTTTTTTAGTGTCTGATGAGGCAAAGTTTTTTTATTTTTAGTTGTAGATTGGGCAAGTTTCCATTCCCCAGTGGGTCAAGTTTTTTTTTCTCCTGTGTGTGGGTCAAGGTTTTTTTTTTCACCTTTGGGTGGGTCAAGTTTTTTTTCTTTCAAAAAACTTCCTGCTCCCCCCCTTGAAGTCTAATGGTGCGTCCCTAACATCCATCTACCTCATTATTGTAAAATAATTAACTATTAATCCAAAAAGGCAGTAGCTCAAACTTAAAATGCCTTTTTCTCGAAACGTCAATATTGGAGTTACGTGGTTCTGTCATGTCACGGCCGCCTAGGTCTCTTTAAATATTTTTTGCTTTTACTATTTTCTATTGCTGAATGTCTCTGTTGAATCATTTATTGATCCATACAGTGAACTCCTATACAGGACAGTTGAAGCTAACTTTTCTTTATAGCTTTTTCTCTTTAAATAGTCAATTTAATTATTTTCATTTTTCTAGCTTTATGATTGAAGATAATAATGTCAGCCTCCTCAAACACATACTATGCATCCCCTTAATTAAGAACTTGTTCACATAATTTGAATTATAACAGAAATAGTCTAGACCCGAATCAGCCGGATGTGTGATTCGGGGGAGATACCATGTCTTATATTAGAATAGATTTAAACGTGCGGTGAAATAAATATTGAAATAATTTTTAAACTGGGCAAAGTTTTAAATAATTTTAAATTTCCCAGTTTAAAATTCATTTCAATATTTATTTAACCGCACGTTTAAAACTATTCTAATATAAAATTGCGAGTTCGGAATTGATTTCCATTTCCTCTTTCTAAGCTTCTCGGACATGAGGATGTTAGAGGAACGGGGTTAGAACTGACGGCCTATAGATATAAAATCGACTTCTCTTCCCCATCTGACTCATTAGCTCAGTTTGTAGAGGTGGCGCTAGTAATGCCAAGGTCCCAGGTTCGAATCCTGGATGGTCAGTGATTTTTTCGCTGACTTGTCATTTACGTTGTGTGGTTGTCCAGTTTAAAATTCATTTCAATACCATGTCTTGTTTCTAAATTGGTACAATATGTTGAAACTGACTTCAGTTTGAATTAAATTTGAAATAATGCATCAGCACTCACGTTTTTTGGTCGAATAATTTCGGAAAAACACTTCTCCGTCCTCAACGAATGGTATCTGAGTTGTGTCTGACGTCTGATTTCCTGTTCTGTACGTTGGTGATGTCTTTGCCTTGACCCCATCCTTAATAGGGACGGGGGCCGTGAACTTCCAAAGTTTTATGATTTCCTGTTATCAACATCAAGGACACCACTAACGTCCAGAACAGGAAATCAGACGTCAGACACAACTCAGATAACATTCGCTGAGGACGGAGAGGGGTTTCTCTGAAATTATACGACCAAAAAACGCGAGTGCTGATGCATTGTTCTAAATTAATCAATTCATGTCTTCAACCAGCACATATAAATCTCTTCTTTCGTGACTTCAGTTTGTTTCCTGTCAAGACACAGGCTTTTTTAGGGTGGGGTTTAACCAGTTTAGGTGAAACCTACGTTATGCTACACGAACACTCCTGTGAGAATTAAAGTTTTTAAATTTCAAACAACTTTAATAGAAACAATGCCTTATCCTTAGTAC
>JXSR01S031815.1:6089-17616 GCA_000969725.1 Ophiothrix spiculata
GACTTACCACTGTGCAAATTATAAGCCAATATCCACTGATTGCTACTTGTAAATGACTCGATCATTTGGTGCATCAGGTCCACTTCACTGGATGCAGTAAACATATTGGACTGATCCGTCTTGCGGGTGACCAGGCTGGTTGTTGGAGACGGCATTGTTGTTCCAGCTGTCCAGTAGCCTACAACCACTGGCCGGACACTCGAATGTAGAAGCCCTTTACCTGGGAAGAAAGAATATGTTAACAATTGGTTAGTCCTTGCACTGTTTACTTTTGAGTGTGATCAGCATGTAATAGGTGGACTGATTGTCTTTCACACATACCACAACCAAAATGTGTATCACTTACTGTAATTAACACAAAAAAAAAACTTAACAAAACGTTGCCTAAGAAAATAATGCAAAGGGGAGCAATACAAATCCAATCTGCTATAGATCAACTGATTTCAACTGTCCCATACAAACCAAACACAATATAGATCCAAACAATCCATCATGATGCAAATTGAAAATTCACTCCTGTAATTCCAGTCACTCTCCTAAATCACTGTACTATTACCATGCAATCTCCCTGGGGTGTAACTGTTATTGGTGCCCGGGTAACCACCTGAGTAACGCAGATTCTGAAGGCGACCACATGTGAGACCAAAAATTAACCATAATGGCCATTCTCTCAAACTAATCCTGGTAATTTACAAATACAGTTTTGTTTTACCGGGACAGATAACCCTAAAAGTCTAAATACAGAATGTCTTTTCTTTTTATGTGATACTTTGTTAAAATTAAATTAAATTAAATCAAATTACATTTTACAGACTGGCGCGCTATACGGCCTTAGCAGGAACACTGATAATCATTATCAAAAATTTTACAGAATCCTAATGTACTCAAAAAATCTTGAGAAAATAACGTACCTCCTACCATTTTCCCTGGAATGGTATTAGCATATACAACCTCTACATGGAGGCATTTTCTCCTCAATGCTGTCGCCACCTTGCCCACATCATACACTTCCGCAAATACCAACATCAAGAAACTATTCTTGAAGCTATCGCAATTTAACGAAATTATATCTTCGATACTGAAAGCATCAATATCCTGAGGAAAGAAAAGAGCACAAAGTTCAAAGTTAGTAAATTTAATTTGAGATTACCCTGATATAGGCATCCATTCCTTTTCATGGCTATAATACACATTGGCAGTAACAAACCTATGGAGTGGTCTTGTAAACTATTCAGTACTATCCTCATGTGCTTCAATGCTGCTTAGTGATAAATTTCAAAAAGTAAAACAAAAATGAAATATTTGTCTTAAGGCTCTGCAGGGCAACCCGAAACCCCAAAATTCCCCGCCCCGTCCCAGACCGAAACCGGGGTCGGGAATTTTTTTGAGCAATTTTCAGGTTCAGTATGGTCTGAGAAGAATACTATCAGGGTTGTCCCGGTTGGAGAAATTTTACTTGGGTTAGGGAAACTTAACATTCAGTCCGGGGAATGAGGAATGGTCATTCAGGGTAATACAATAATAGAGTGACACATATCGTTGTAGTTTATTGTCAATTTGAAACTTGAACTTTCACATTCATACATTTTCCTACCTAAATACTATAATTACAATTTTTAACTTTAGCAATTACTCCAGACCTTTAAGCTATGCGTCGTTCATATGCAATGATGATTTAAAGGTGTGTATTCCAATCACTTTCACTCACAAAATTAAAAGTGCATATTTTTTTCATGTACATTCTTATGCCCATATTAAGTTTCATTAGGAGATATAGCAAGAAAGTGGTAATATTAGGCCTTGTATCCATTGGCTGTACCCATATTCCGTGTGCACTTGTCTCATTTTTTATTGTTAGTAATTGTGCGGCGCAACACAGACAATAAACTCCGTTCTGCTTAGTGATCATATCAGTGGCCTATGTACGGCAGATGATTCCTATGACCTGGCAGCACCAACAATCAACATGTTCATACTTGGTGAGCACCAGGTAATTGGAATATCTGCCGTACACAGGCCACTGATATGATCACTAAGCAGAACGAAGTTTATTGTTAGTGTTGCGCCGCACAATTACTAACATTAGAAAACGAGACAAGTGCACACGGAATATGGGGACAGCCAATGGATTCAAGGCCTTACTGGAAGTGCTTATTTACTCTCATATAAATATTCTGTATATTCCTATGGGCCCCTCTCAGACACCCGAGTTCCATTGAGTAGACCTCTCAACGCAGCACAATTTCACACACGTTTATGGTACTAGTAACTATAAATTAACACATTGTCACTTATATTTTCCAAATGAAACACTTCTACTATAAAATTTCAAATGGATAATGTGAAAATGATTATTCTCTAAATGTAGGACCAAATCAATGGTCAAATTATTTATCTTACCTCGTGCTTCACATCAAATACAACCAAATCTGCCCCGTTGAACCCTGGATAGTGCTTCGTCACAATGTCTTTGGTAAGACATCTGATGTCCCTGGTATCAACATAACCCCGGGTGCCATCTTCTCCTTTGTAGCATTGTGGTGGTAGTTCAGTCTCTGAAAATACATAAATTTTCAAGGGTAATTTATATCAAAATCAGGTTTTAAAATTCAACAAACAAAATTTGTTGATTTACTTGGTTGTAATTCTGCACAGTCCATAGATTTACAGGGGCGATAGCGATACCAGTCTCTGCAGTGGGGTCGACAGCCAAGGAGATGACATTGAGAGGTATTCAGGCCAACTCGGTTCCGGCCAAAATCGACCTCTAGTGCAGAGATTTGGTTGCACATAGAGACAATCTGCACATCAGGACTCATTTTCAATTCAAACCTGACACAAGATTTTGATATGATAGTTCATAACACTGATTCTGTAGTCGACCTCGCTTTCATAAAAGTCCTCTACAATTTTTATAGATCAAATGGTACAAAGTGGTAAGTGGAATCTACAAAACTTTCCATGTAGAAATTCATTGTTTCTGGTACAAAAACACCACTGAAGTGCAAAATTCTATGTTAAAGTTGGCAAATTAAATTCCTTTACATCAGGGTTTTTCTTATATCATCGTATTCGGTATAGAAATATTGATTGAATATGAGTTTCAATGTTAAAGGAGCATGGTCCGATTGATTCATTTATTTTATTCAAACTTGTTGAGATTTTGGAACCAAAATATTGCTCATATTTTTCTTATATCTAATGTGAAATTTAAATGCTGAATTATGTTCCGTTTTAGATACATATGAAAATGTGTCTAATATAATAACATTAAACAGTAACAAATACAGGACTGTGAAATACAAAACTGCCCATAAAATCCAAACGGGTTGACCGATCAAGTTAAAATTTGAAACTTCTTTTAGAACCTATCTTTTGTATGTAATTGAAAACTGAATTTTGAAAAATCGGACCAAGCTCCTTTAACATGCAATCACAACTCTTACCTGTCCCTTCTTTATATCTCTTTGCAGAGTTTATAAAATCCCTCCACACATCATGTAAGGACTTCTTGAAGTTCACACCTTCAAATCTATCGAAGGCCGTGGCCGTTGTGTGGAGAGGGTACTCTGCCTCGGCCTGCTCCCACGTTTCTATGTTCAATTCTTTCATGAACTGCACCTGTCTAGCACGCCTCTTAATAATGGCACGGCACTCTGCTTTGAACTCCTTCAAAGAGTAATGTTCATCCATAAGTTCCTGGAGCAACTGCACTTGACAAGTGTCATCTTTAACCTGGATGAACTCCTTAAAATGGTAAGGTTTCAAATCCCCACCACACTGCAACTCCTCTTGGGACAACTTGGACCCCCTTATCTCCCCATCATTGTAAGCAGAAAACACCATCACCAACTGGTCATAGACACTGTCGTCCAAGCTGGCAAGGTCCAGGATGTGCTTGTCCCCATCAACTTTCTGTCAAAATAAAAACAAGTATTAATATGCGTAAATACCACCAATTTTTGGCAGAGGTTGTACAGGTTAAACAGGTGTAACTTTAAACCTGGTCTAACTCCTAAACATCTCTTGTGCATATGGACCTAAATGATGAATGAGAGAACTCCCAGGTTTCAACCACAATTTGCTGATTGGTTGCAAATTGTATTGACAGTGATTTCAACAATTTGATCAATTACAGGAATAGTTACCATGGTTACACTATAGGGGGTTCCCCATCTATACAGTAAGGTGGTTCTTATTTTACAAAAGTCTGAAAAATTAGGGTCTCACCCAGGGGGTGGGGGCAAATGCTAAAATTTGCTTATTTTGACTAAAAATTTGCGGGGCAGTAAAAGTAGTAAAATATTGTCCTGATATTTTGTTATTTGTCCCGCCAGCGTCCCGATTTCGGTTCGTACGGCCCTGGTCTCACGCCTTAAATTTGTTCATTTGCATGAAAAACTTACCCTGTAAAATTTTCTGAAAAATTGAACAATATTCAAAGATAGCTCAATGCCTTCGAAGTTACACGCGTTTAACGACGACTCAGCAAAAGATGTGGTTGACAGTCATTTTCCAGTATTTCTACAGGTTGTGTTTTCAAAACAGAGTCTTTCTGAATGTTCATTCTTTATTGTGAATGTATTAACAGTAACTAGTTTAACATACTAATGACAACAGATGTCATTTACGTTCTTCTATTTTTGCTTTAAACTCAAGAAAACAAGGCACTTTGTACCACATGAACCCCTTAATCCTAATTGTGCGGCATTTTGGAACACTTTTAGATTGGTGTATTTACAAAATGGAGTTACTATACAGATAGATATCAAACCACTAAGCAGGCATGAGAGCACACTTCCATAAAAATACCTGAAAATGATTAAAAATACCTGAAAATGATGGAAAAAGAGCAAAAATAGGCTGAAATTCAAAGAAATTGTGCATTTTTGAACATGAAAATACCTGAATTCAGGTAAAAACCTGAACATTCTCATGCCTGTCTAAGGAATTAATAGGTTCATAGAAGTTGTAAACGGTAAACTTTTAATTTCAAAAACTTACCTTCAGTCTTAAAATCACTCTGCAATTCTTCTTCCAAATCTCAGGAGCATTCACATTCCTTTCCAAGTATTTCTTTCTACAGTATTTGACCTGTTAATCTAAACAAAACTATGGTTGTAAATTAGGGCATAAAATTATTATTTTTTCCTCAGGAGCAAATTTTTGAAGCTCGAAAGGTTCCTCAATCAGTTCATATTTATTTCTTCTCATGAAAGCAAAGTTTCCTCAATTTCTTCTCTTGCTTCCTGCGGCTGTAAATTGAGCCAAACATAGGGATTTTTTTCTTCATTTGACCTGTATGTACAGGAAATTAATTTCTGACGAGCTTGATTTTAATTTCTAAATACATATTGGTTCTTTAGTAAGTCAAGAAATACTAAACATGAATCTAACCCTTGAAGCAAATTCAACATGATGACAATAAGGGGATAAGAGTATTTAGAAGCGCCAGCATTGTTTTCAGCTCAGAACCAAAGCTATTTTCACCTGCAGCACAAAACATTTAAGGCTGGTTCAAGGTGAATGGACACAGTGAACTTATTGCACTGAAAAGATTCGAGCACATTTGAGATTCATCTCAAAACATCACCTGGCAATACTCAAATTGTTTTTAATAGTAAATACAAAGCAAAATTCAAATTTATTTTCTATCATTATTTTTAGCACTGTTTTCCAAACAAAACTTACCATTTCATCACATTAACCATCAACATATGTTTTTAAGTAATAGCCTCATACCCGTGAATTGACAAAACAATCTATAATTTGCACCTAAAAAACATCTATACAGTTGACATTAAGCCTACAAAGGAAAGATTAACATTATAATAATGTTCACTATCTCTTTCACCCTAACATTTGTGTACAAGGGTAAGACCTACTCAGAATAAATAAGTTACCTTTGCCTCCGTTGTCAACTTTAAATGCATTGCTTGCCCATTATTATGCTCATTTGCAAGCCAGCTTGGGGCTGTGGGGTGGTTCAAGAGCTCCTTTCCATACACCTGAATATCCCGGACAGCATACTTCTGTGCAGTTGGATGCTCATTCCGTAGCTCCTTCACAGCAGCTAACTGGTGACATCCACCTATTACCGTGTATGTGTAGGCATTGGGCTGCAAAGAGAATAAGCATAAATGTTTGGAAAATTAGGTAGTGTAATGAAGAAAAGTATGATTGCTGACCGCAGGTTTTAAACTAAAGATATCCAATGGCACTGTTTGAATAAGGAGCCTCAGTGCCAAACTTTCAATCACTCTCCATAACAGATCTACTTTGTGTTGCCAAACACAAAAGCACTACAGCAGATTTTAATAGCAGATTTTAATAGAGAAGAAAAGCAATAATGATGTCATATGATGTCATTTTCCTTTTAATGGACCATAATTTGAAAACTCAAAAGTGTTAGACTTAACAAAACAAAATGTCAACATTTCCGGAGATGAAAATTGTTTTTTTAGATTTTACCCATTCATCTCACACTGTCTTTTTAAAACAGTCTGTGACCCCCTAGTTTTTTTCTCCATTTGACCACTTGATATTAAAATTGACTTGTTAAAATTCTACTTGTAGTAAATATGTGAAAATAAGCATTTAGGAAAACACACGTTAAAAGTTTCCTCACTGAAGGCCCCACAGATTTGGAAGCACTGCCCTCTAAATTAACACTGCGATAATTTTTCCATATTTGAATGAATGGTTACATTTCTATAGCTTGAGCCAAATTGATAATTCGCAAAATATACCCTGTTCGGAAAAATTGCTATAACTTTCCACAGGAACATGCGATTTGAAAAATTCAAAATTCTTCAGAAACCTAAAGACATGTTTAACTTGAAATTAACAAGATTTGACCAAAACTTTACAAAAAAATCTGATAGCCGGGTATAAATCATTCGTGGACAGTCTGTATATTCAAATATCTATTGGCTCTAAACTGGTAATATATCTATAAAGGACTTCATATTGATTGACTTACTCTGTTTTTATCAAATTCTGCTTTAGGCACATCAACGACCGTCACCAGTGGTGCACCCTTCACAAAAGGGTTGTTCTCCATGGACTTCTTAATCTGTTCCATCCAATCGCTTGATGTCTCTCTTAAATACTCTTGACCAGTCTCCAGTTTACAGATGTTGACGCTTAACACTCCATCTTTAATTAAAAGAAAGAAAGGGATATTCATTCAAAGTTGTAGCTAATATGAACCAGGATCATTAAAAGTTCATAATTTTGAGCCAAAATGACAAATTTTACTATATTTGGGTCTGTTTCAAAATTGGTCACCCCAAAAGTGAAAAAATAAAGTTTGTCAGATTAATCTATAAATCTTTTTAAATTGGGGATGAATATCATGAGCTTCAGAAAATATATGAAATTTATAAGATTTATCATTTTCAGACCCCCCCCTCCTCAAATTTGATAAAATGGAAGGACGATGAACTTTTTGAAATATTCATGTTACATTCATTCTTAAAAGGAGGGTCCAGTAGGTACATTGTATGTTATAACATGAAAAGATTGCAAATGTTGAACTTTGAAAATTGAAAAGATTGAATGGCTAGGGTTTGTGAACTTTAATGACAATAGTGTTAGTTTGACAAATTAGAATTTTTTAAAAATCTGTATTTCTGACAGCGATTTTATTCAATCACAATATTTAAAAAAAAAAACATGGTCAAAATGGCGATTGCCTTTAGAGATCGTGGTGCGCAGGGAATGAAGCATTTGAATGTACAAATTAAAAGTCATGTGGGGGTAAATAAAAAAAAAAAAAAAATCAAATTTTCAAAAATCAAATCTAGACCTTTCTCTTCTTGATCAATTCTGAAAAATAACAACATTGGAAAAATAACACAGTAAATTTCATTATGATGTGTAAGTTCAAGGCAGAGTTTTTTGTTTAACTTTTTTGTAGCCAATCCGCAAATTACTTTCCAGATACAGACAATTTTGGGTAACACATGGTATAGAATGAACCCTACCTATTTCTGCATCACTAATAGCCTTTCTTATGTCATCCTCTTCGGTGGTGGTTATTTCTTTGCCACTGCGTAATGGTCTAGGTGTTGTGTTAACTATCCCTGATTCAGACCTGTAAAAATAAGTGATCAGTTTTCAAAGTAAATATTTAATTATTTTTACATTTAGTCCAGTCAAACTAGCAAATTTGGAGGGATGACCCACCAATAATTGCAACAATTGCAACTGGTATGCATTTCAGAAATGTCACCTAAACATACTAAAAGTATAATAAAATATAATTGGTGTAAAGGGGTCCACCAAATCAAGTTGCTGTCCAAAATGGCCACCAAAATATTATTTTTTCAATAGAGTGGCTTTTATAAAGCAACTTGTATAGCACTCAATGTTCAAAGTACATGTTACAGGTGCAATTCATGATTTTGATGTGGACTCTTTTCTAGTTAAATAAAAAGAAGAGTATAACATGAATATATACTGAAAATTTCAGTTGATTCCGACTATTCGTTTCTAAGTTACAAGCTTTTCAGCATTTTGAAAATCCTCATAGACTACTGTGTTGTAATTACTGTCGGGCCCCCGACAATAATTAGAAAATAACACATTTTCTCACTTTTCTCAAAAATGCAAGCACATATGAAAGAACGGTTTGGGGATCGTAACATATACCACTTGAGGATTCTTATAAGCTAAAAAACTCAACTTTGATAGAGGTGACCTTGAGGGTGAAAAGTGGATCATGAATTGCCCCTTTAATGGGAAGCAACTTCTTGATATGAAAGAATACATTTGACTCAAAATGACGTTTTAAATTCAAAATAGCTTATTTTCATTAATAATAATCCTAAAAGCACATGTTTTATTGCACTCCTCTAAATAAGGCTTAAAAAATGGCGGGAACAACGTTTTTTTTGGTAAAATTTCAATTTTAATCATGCTCTGTGGATGAAATCAAATCAGACTTGTTACCAGTTATCCTAATATAGCTGTTTTTGTTAAATTTGTGAATGGATTTTGGGTGTCTAGAGAAATGTTTTGCCGAGTTTGAAAAAAAGACATTCCGAGTCTGTCTTATGTTCATGGCAACCTAGCAAAAAAATTAACATGGTTACCATATATATTTTTGACTTTGTAAGGTCACCAAGATCATGATCTCCAAATCAAACCAAAAACACCCAGTCGCTTTATAGCCGAGAAATCTAACAAGATTTGGAGGCTATTTTACATAGAAATGTATATAGCCTGCGACGTATTTTGTGGTGTGTGCTCTTAATTATTTTTTTTTTGCACACCAAATTATACGCCAAAGTTTTCGCTGGTATACGTCATCGGCAAGTTTTTTAATCCAATATTGTGTCTACTGATATGCGTAGACTTCTAATTTTTTTAAATACGCCAGACTTGTGTTTGTATTGAGCACTGCAGTAGTTTGTATTTGAACCTTACGCAGGATAAAATAGTTCAGTGAAATATCATTATTGTGGCAAATATTATATACATATTTCGATTGGAATCGATTCAAGGTAAATTCTAAACCAACTTTTATTGGTTGCGAAATCAATTTCTCCCTGTTTTAATTTACCATAAAATGTAATTTTTACCACCAAAGAAGTTCAATTTTCTAATAGAACATAGTATATATATGGGTGTTTCTATCATTAAATGGGCCAACTTGTAATCTTGTAAATTAGACACTCTTTAGCTAGAATTTTTCCCAATTAAATAGTTCTTCCTTTAAAACGGGAGCATCGTATAACTTCCCCATGTAACATTTTTCGGAGAAACCAAGTGGATTTCAAAAAAGTATTATCTGTTTTTGTTGGTTTGCAACAATTGATAACAATCCAAGTGATGTTTTCCAGTTTCAACTAGTAAAATGGCTTTAAGAAACAGGGCAATTCCGTAATTAGGTCAACCATTTTTCAAATCGTCAAAAATTAAACATCGTTCAAATAACGCCATTTATGTTTCAAATTAAAGGTTATAGCATACATTCAAATGAATTGATATTTAAATTTGCTTTAGAATCAGGTTTTACAAGATTTAGACAAAATGTCAAAATGGCATGTTGCGGACATACATTTCAAAAAATGCTACTTTCAGAATGAGGATTCCGTATTAAATTCAATTTGCCACTTCTAAAAAAGGGATCAATAAGCCGACTGTAGATCACACAGCCTGATGATGCTCCTTGGATCATGAGTGATACTGTAGCTATCAAAAACGTTAAGCCCAGTTGACCAGATGCATTTCATATTTTATTCTAAAAAAGGTTATTCATAGTGCAACTTTAGGGACGGCTTCAAAACCCAACCGGTGGTTGTCTGCCGGTTCTGGGCGGTTCTGGCTGGTTCTGGGCGGTTGGCTATTGTTTATTTCGGTTGAACCGCCCAGAACCGGCAGGCAACCGCCGGTTGAGTTTTGAAGCCGCCCCTTAGTCCATGTGGGAGTAGAGGGTTTTCAGTAAGAACCGACGAAATAGAAAACGAAACTGACAAAAGGTCCCCAAAAAAACTTATTTTCTTACTTGTTTTTGAACTGACAGACCTCAATGTAGGGTCCGTGTCTCATCTCCTTCGGCTATACTGTACAGCTGTGGGCAAAGTTAATGCAGAGACTTTTTAACCAAAAGATTTGCAGCACACGTTTAATATATTATATTATGTCAGACGGCCTTATCTGTGAATCAATGTGTACTTGGCGAACAAAACTTTGACCTGATTTACCAACTGCCTTAATTCCGGCACATGTTGCAACTTTAGGCCTAGTACCCATTGGCAGTTCGCATATTCAGTATTCCCTTGTCTCGTTTACTATTGTTTGTAATTGTGCGGCGCAACACAGACAATAAACTTCGTTCTGCTTAGTGATCATATCAATGGCCTGTGTACGGTAGATATTCCAATTACCTGGTGTTCACCTAGTATGAACATGTTGATCGTAGGAATCATCTGCCGTACATAGGCCACTGATATGATCACTAAGCAGAACGAAGTTTATTGTCTGTGTTGCGCCGCACAATTACTAACAATAGAAAACGAGACAAGTGCACACGGAATATGGGTACAGCCAATGGATGCAAGGCCTTACTGGCCATTTTACGCCGTAACTGAAAAGTCATCAGAACCTAAACTAGGCCACATGCAGTCAATGACCAAAGATATCGGCATACATATCAGCACTTCGGTTGTAATATTTCTCTTCAATTTCTCTTTAAGGCCCCGTATCCATAATTATGGAAAACAAGGACACACGTCATATGGGACGAGCCAATGGATATAGGGCCTAAAAGCTCCCAATGTTTCACATTGCAATTTATTTCTTGATCGCATACCAACACTAAACTCAACATTTCAGTTAGGGAAAGGTCGTAATAACTTAACGGTGAATGAATACATGTACGGTAAAGGAATAACTTTACTGTGTTACTTCCGGTGAACTTCCGGTTAACGCGACAGTAATTCATTTACCGTGATTTACTTGATTCTTCTATTATATTCATGCGGTTTTTTTAACAACACGTTTATAAAACTTATTAACC
>JXSR01S031816.1:13580-27277 GCA_000969725.1 Ophiothrix spiculata
ACACCGACACTGAACCTCATATTAAATATAAATTACTGAGCACAAAAATATTCACGTGAACAGTACACAAATATATCAATGCTAGTTTGATACAGATTTACTAGCCTATGACATGTAGAAAATTAAATACTTTGATTTGTACACACTTTACATATTTGTTTATATACACATTACCATTATTTGTCCCATATTCTCGTAAGTGGAATAACTTTGTTGCGGGGGTCAATTTCACTAACATTTAGCGATGGTGGCTAACTTCGTTTTGATCGTTAAGTCCAAATATCATCGCTAAATAGTGAGTATATTTAACAATTTTGTGATCATTTTTGGAGTTAGCGATCAAAATGGGGGTTAGTGATCATCACTAAATGTTAGTGAAATCGGCCCCATGGCAGGGCCCTATTTCATATAAGTTAATATCAACCCAAGTCCCAGCCTAAGTCATGGAACTTAAGAATGAATTGTCCATCTGAACTCTGGATAGAGTTTTAAATTTTAAGTGAATCTTAATGTTATTGTTACTATTATCTTCTACTTCATAACAGAATTTAAACTAATGACTTTTTCTGGTTTTTTTTCATATAACACAAGATAGGATGAATCCTACAATTAACACTGAGGTTGATCTCTTTTATAAATAGGGCCCTAGTCAAACTGCAAAGACTTGACTTTTGAATGGATCTATTTTTTACACCATACATGAAACAGAATTGTGAGATTTATGGGTAGGTTGAAGCTTTCATCAACATTTGTTTTCCTCTACAATTATTTGTCACATTCTTCAAACATATTCAAAGGTTCTCTTATGCTTATTCCTGTTCTAAAGTTATTCTCCCTTTGTGAATATGGACATATGGGTTTTTGTTAATGTAATAAATTTGTCTAAGAAGCCCATTTTAACACTATGGAGAAAAAAGCAGATTAATAATTAAAATTTGTCAGTTTTAAAAATCAAAATTTATCAGTTTAACATCGCACAAATTTCCAGTGCAAAATGTATGGGTGACATATTACATGGCCTAACAGAGTGAGCCCGGATTCTTCATCAATTGGCATTCTTTGGTACCCATGATATACTAGTAAGACACAGCTAGCGTCTAACTAGAGGCTAACGAAGACGCTAAGGTTCGAACTATTTTAACTTGCTAGCGTGTGGTTAGCGTCTTCAAAGCGTCTAAAATCAAACCACACGCTAGCTGCGTCTTGCTAGTATATCATGGGCTTATGGTTACTATACTAGACACAGTTTGATATATATCTTCAAAATGGAACATAACTCAAGAAGTTGCCCGTCCAAAATTTGAATTTTTACGTCTAAACACCAAAATGTGACAAAATTAAACACAAAATTTCGAAGTGTTTGTTTTTTCGTGTGCGACTGCCGAATTTTGCAACTATTACACAAGCATGTGACAAGCATTTATCGGCACGTTGAAACATATTTTCGGACTTACCAAGACAATAGTCGGTCAAAAAAATGTCTTAAAATTATGATGATATCCATTATGTTTTATTAATATTCAAGCCCCGGGCCCGCAATTTTTTTCTTCCTCCCCCACTCTATGACGTGTTTGTACTTAGTTTATCTTACCCCTTCCCCATGAAAACGCTAAAAGCGGTGGGTACTGTTAGAGTCATGGAGTTCACGTATGTGTGGAATGGCTAAGGGTTTCAAAGCAAAGCTGTTTCATCGTATACACACTTAAATACATACTACATGGGAAAACATGCAAGGTGTCAAATTTGTGAAAAGCAATTAAGTAAAATACTATTTGGCACATGAAATAGAACAAAGCACCTGCACACATATTTAATGCAAAACACAAAACATACAATGTGTAAATAATTAAGCTTAAATAACAATCTTTCAAAATCAGATTAGTATAGCTGGGTAACTGTTGATGTAATAAATGTGATGACTCATCCTGAAAAGGGAGACTTTGCGACAGTACACTTTTCGAGAAACTGATGAAAATAGACAGCAAAAAAATAAAGAAAATAATAAGAATTTCCCACAGATATTCTTTTGTAAAATTTGATTGCCTTGATCAATTTCAACAAGTAAGGTGTCATTTTAAATCTTAGAAAATGCTGTAACAGATGAAATAATAAACTCAAAATTGACATCATCTTCAAAGTCCCCCCTTTCGGGGTGAGCCATCACAAATGTTTAAAAATGTCGACAAATGTGCAAAATATAGCAACTTCCAAAATTTTGTTTTAAATACATACTGCATATGCTGAAATATGTTTACCAAACTCTTTAAAATGATAGTTAATTTCTAGCTCTTAACTCACAACCAAGACTAGAATGGACACAAATTTGGTATCATATCAAAAAGAAATGCACAAGCTTTTACTGATATCAATATCCCAATTAAAATTTTTGCTGTATCTTTTGATATGGCGAGTCAAAAATGTGACAAAAACCATAGGAAACCACTGATAAATTTAATACTTTGAAGGAAATCAACTGCCAATAGCTTCAGTTACTGTAAAACATGTTAATTTCGCGAGGTATTTAATTTCGCGAGGGAAAATAATTCGCGAAATTAAATCCTCGCGAAAATATTGTCCAAGTTCACGTTTTGTTTAATAAGAAATGGCTTGTCAGCTCTTGTATTTGTGTATTGTTAAATAGCCCCTCTGTGATACGATCTATAAAACCTCACCCCTATAAATAAATGGGAATGGTCCAAGTGGATGTAAACAAACTTCACATCTTGCGGTCGGCAGTCAATGTAGTGTTTTAGTGGGTTTGTTTGATCGTAAAATTTTTGATTTATTTCTGTAATATGACTGCTTACTTTTACAATAGTTTTAAACATCATGCGTGGAGCCTTTTTTCATGCAGACTTTCAAGGTATTTTAGTAATATTTTGACAGGAACACAGAAGACTAGAAGATAATATTTGGCCTTCCGAATTCGGAAGACATACATAATCATGACAAAATTTCAAATTCGCGAAATTTGATACTCGCGAAAATGTCACTTATTGCAAATTCGCGAAATAAACTCCCCGCAAAATTTAAGTGTTTTACAGTATATCAAAGGGCCATTTATTTATTACCAGAAAGTGTATTAAAATAATAATTTACAAAGGTAGTAGTAGTAAGCCAAGATTTTAAATCCGGTTTTATCCCAATCACGAGGTTGGCCAAATTCACCTCACACTCGCAATGAAATAAAATTCAACAACCAGTTAAAGAGAGATCTTGTAAGAATTCAACATAATGTTAATGGGTTTTATCAAAACTTTAAAATTAATGAAGTCAAATATCTTAAAGTATACATTTTTGAAAAGGAAAATATTTTGCATAAACATAAAAGTGATTGTTTCCAGTTCATTGCACCATTCACTTTAAAGGGTCAAGTCTGATTCGATTCACACAAACCTGAGACAAGTTTTTTTTTTGGGTTCTATTTTAAAGAACCCCCCAAAATTGTGTGCATTGTAATTTTATGTGCTAGATAAGCTAAGGTACAAAATCACTAAAGTGGTGCCCCTCTTAATTAATGCAGCTACATTTATCATTTTGATATTATTTAAATCTTTCAAAACAACTTTAAACGTGTAAAACTTGGAAACATTTAGGAGTTGTATTCAAATAAATCTGCATAAGTTGCTAAGGGACGCACCATTAGATTTCCAGGGGGGAGCAGGAAGTTGGGTTCGGGTTGAATTTTTTTTTCGCGCCCCATTCGGGTGCGTTTTTTCCCCCTGGCAATTACTGTTTTTCTGCCTATTCCATGTTCAGGTTGTTTTTTTTCGTCTGCCTGTGGAGGGGAATTTTTTTCTTCAAAAAACTTCCTGCTCCCCCTGCAAATCTAATGGTGCACCCCTAACTATTAAAAAAACATTGAATAAATTGTGAAGAGCTGCAAGAGTGTGATAGTGTGATTCAAGCTTCCTTTTGTTAAGTACCAACATCTTGATGACTGTTAAGCTATCTCTTGTCCAAGCCGTGCACAAATTCACCCCCTTTATGGTGCATTCATAGTCCAACGATTTCACAACGATTTCATCGCACGACGTCTGTCATTACGCAGTCTTTAAACGCGCTACGCATATTACGCTATAACTTTTGAAGACTGCGTATCGAGCGATGTTGCAGTGATGAAATCGCTGGACTATGAACGCACCATTAGGCACGATTAGATTTCCAGGGGGGGGGGGGGAGCTGGAAGGTGTTTTTTTGAAAAAACAAACCCCCTCAACAGGCATAAGAAAAAAAAATTCTCCCCTGAACATGGAATAGGCAGAAAAACAGTAATTTTCAGGGGGAAAAATCGCCCCCGAATGGGGCGTGAAAAAAAAATTTCAACCCTGAACCCAACTTCCAGCCCCCCCTGGAAATCTAATGGTGCGCCCCTTAGCTGATAATAAAATTGAAATCTTTGCAACTGCAACATTTGATGAACCAAACTTCACAATTGATTTCATTCACATGATTTTTGACCTGCTCTTCACATTATCCAGTAAAATTACTGAAGTTTGTCTTCAATTTAATCTGAGGCGCAGCTGGTGCCACTGGTTTACTAGCCATTCTAGAGGCCTCCTTGGCTTTACTAGCCGACATCTGACTGGCTTTAACAGCGCCCTCGAGTTTTGATTTCAGTTCCGGTGCAGCGCCCATGACTGTTTTGAAGGCAAGTGGATATAGAGGGCCAATTTTCATAAGTCTTTGGAGAGCAAATTCGTGTAGTGCCCGGCTCTGTTTAGATGTGGAGGCTAGTATATTACTTGGTACAAGTAAACTAATTTGTATTGGGATAAGTAAGGCAAGCAGTTGCACTCCTGTGTGGGAAGAAGAAAAAACAGAAACATATGTAAACAAAATAATTTCAAGACACATTGTTATGCGAGTGCAGAAAAGTTGTATCAGCAATAGCTGCCATTTTTCAAAAATTTCCTTTGCATACTGCATAATTATATTAGTTACCCCTGTTTGTTCATGCAATATGGGAAAATAACCTAAATTGTCTGTGACATTTTCTTCATAAATGACAATTTTTAGCTCTGTTTTACAATTTGTACAGCTTTACAGCCGAGAAAAATAACAAAAAAACAAAAACCATTAGAAAAAACTTTACCTTACTGACCGACCATTCCTCTGAAAGGGCATCTCTGACCAAATAAACAATTTTTTATTTTGACCTAACCCAGGTGCAGAGATGCCACTTCAGTACGGAAAAAAAATAGGAAATTAGTCTTGATAGGATACTAATTTCAAGCAGAGGGAGAAAAGCTTCCCCTTGGATATTTTAGGTGTTAAAATCTCACTTTCCATGCAACCTTTTACCCATTTTAATGCAGCTTTCATCATTTTAATTAAACAAAATTGAAATTCTGATTTTTTACAAAAAATAGGAAAAGTGGTCCAAAATAACAAAAAAATTAGGAATTCCTAATATATTAGGAAAATTGGCATCCCAGCAGGTTTGATTTTGGCCCAACTTGTATTTTATGATGTGGGGTTACACTTTCAATGTATAATACCAGTCTACTCACTGTGTGATTCCTCCGTCAAGTCAACAAGTAGCTCCAGTAACTTGACCGCTTCCATCACCACCGCCACTTCTTCGTCCTTGTCAGGTTTGTTCCCACCAATCCCGTGCAGATACTCCACGATAAGTGGACCTAAAGCGTGGATGTATGGCGTGGCTACTTCACGGTGTGGACACTGGAATACGGTGGCCATCATCTGAAGACCTTTTAATTTCACCTGTATAGAAAAAAGAATTAAATAATAGTTCTTGATTTTACATTAACTCCCTACATAGGAAAATATCCAAACAAGTGTCATTTACTTTGAATAATATATATTTTTGTAGAATGTTCAGATTTCCATTCAATGGACAATGGCAATAGTCAGTACAGAGTAAATAGCATTACTTTAATTCTTTGTAATTAATCCGATGTTCTCAACACAATTTTAACATACCTCAAATTTTTGGATGATGTGTTGGAAAAGGTATACTTTAGGTCCCATCAAAAACTATACCCTAACCCGAACCCTAACCCTAAAACTAACCCTAACCCTAACCCTACACCCTTACCCTAACCCTAACCCTAAACTAACCCTAACCCTAACCCTAACACTAACCCTAAACCCTAAAATTCTGGATGGGACCTAAAGTACACTTGGTCCGATGTGTTCATCCTTCATTCTGGTGTTAGACTTGCAACTAAGATTCGAGGTCAGTGACCTTATTGACACTTGACCTCAAAATGGAGTCGTAGACTATCGGTAATTTATGGTGGCCCCCATCTCTGTTGAGCGATGGTTGGTTAACTCTAATGTATATGGCCTCCGTCCTCCACACCATAAATTACCCAGAGTCTACGACTCGATTTTGAGGTCAAGTCATAGACAAATGAATCAATTATAACAATTTCAGTTTAAATCTTTAAACAAGAACATAATTTATTTGTCTCTCAAAATATGTTATTTTTCATTCAAAATTTTAAATGTCTAATTTTAGGTTTAAAACATATCACTAAAATACAGGGAAACAATTCAGAAGCTACATACCGATGCTTCGTCTGATTTGAGGGAGTCCTGGAAGAGTTCTATGCTTTGAGTCTCCAATGATGTAACCATGGATACAGATGGCGGTACTGATGCAATAAACACGGCAACAGCTAACAGAACACTGCTCTCATCAATCTCATTCTGGTCTTTCTCTGTTGGAAAAATGGAAATTTATAAGAAATTAATGGTTTTAAAAAATATCTTATTGATCCCTGGAGAATTTCACATGCCTGAATATTTACAATAATAATACAACATTCCAAAACAAATTAGTATATGTACAAGTTCATGCTAAATGTTTGAAGAGCAGCCCATTACTATGCTGGATTTGGATACAGCAACAGTACTGAGTTTAAAACAATTACAAATACTGTACTATGTAAAATTTTCTTTATAATATATGTTTTTTCCATGGAATCCAGGGGGGGGGGGGGGGTTATGAAAGGCATATTTTCAGCATTGAAGCTGTACAAATTTGATAGGAAATATAATTCAGGTGTAAAAATTTAAAGGGGATATGAGAAATCTCTATGAAACCTTACCAGGTGATGCTAAGTCCAGTATGGTAGCCAGTGTACTGCGCAACATACGAGCCCAATCCTCTTCACATCTGTCGTCCGACACGTAATCAGACACGGCTATCGTCCGTAGCGACTGTAAAGCTGCTGTCACAGTAGGTGCTATCTTGCCGTCGATGGATGGTTCTGCTGTTTCCTTTAATACCCCCGTGGTTAGGAATAAAATTGTTGGTAGCACTGATACACTCCCTGGTTTGATAAAAGAGAATGGTAAGTAAAAAAAGTTAAAACATATTGAGCATGTAAGAAAAAAGTATACTTAAGGTCCCATCAAAAACTTCAAACTAACCATAATCCGACCCTAACTCACTCAAAACCAGGACCTGACCCTAACTCACTAACCATGAACCGACCCTAACCCTAAACATACCCTATCCCTAAAATTTTGGATGGGACAAAAAAGTATACTTGGTCTGCATGTTCTATCCAAAATGGATGTACAAGCTTTAAGACAATTTTTTTTGTAGCACTGATTTTGTAATTCCTCTGAACTTCAGTACACTTTAATAAACCTACCAGTCTCATTTGCCTAATAATTTTTAATGATTCAACAGAGCAAGGATATATACAAATGATTGTACAAAACAAGAAATATTTCAGTTAGGGATGCACCATTAGATATCCAAGGGGTAAGAGGTTTCTGGGAAAACAATCCACCTCCAAAGGCAGAAGAAAAAAATATCTTTATGTGCTTAATAAAACAACTACACTCTGTTTTCTATTCAGGCTATGGTCAAAATAGACCCTTAATTGGTTACTGGAGACTCTGGGTCTACTAGTGCATTCCATCTTCAGAGTAGTAAATATATAATTTGAAGGAAAATCCTCTTAAGGGGTCTTGTGAACTACAGAAAGTTCACATCTTTCAAATAGAAACAATTGCCAGCTAAAATGCCCAGTTTATGAAACAGAAAAAGCAACTTAAGTTAGAAGATATATTCTACAAAATCAACTTACCGGCTGGTGAACAAAGCTCTGGTAGCTCTGCCATGATAGACAACGTAGTAGAAATCAACGTACTAGCTTCGTCTGATAAGCCCGCATTCTTGTAACTTTGAATGGTGGCGTTAGACACGGCAGGGTTTAATGTAGGCATCTGTCGTACCAATACACACAGACATACTTCAAGAACAGCGAATGCCACGGATTTGCCAGGGATTATGGTACCACTTTCGCCGCCTTCACCGAATACCGATTCTTTACCACCAATCCTTTCTCTTTTCGTTTCTGTGAAAGTGATCAAATATTAATAGGTTGAGTGAGTGTTCTACAAGTTGTTTCTAAGCCATAATAGTATAAATATAGTATTTCCTCCATTTTGGCAGCCATCTCAAAAGCACTCACTTTTATGTGAACATTTGCAATTTAAAAGAACTCTAAATTAAAGTCTAAACAGTTAGTTTAATTTAAGTATATATTGTACTGTGGGGGGATGGACTCTATTTTTTCCCATCTGATTTCTCATTAAAGGGTTTGGTAATGAGAGACTAACACTAAAAAGGGTTTAGAGAATTCAAGGAACCCTAACAGTGACCCGTTAGAGCTTAACTTTGAGGTCATTCTGAGCACCTGAAACAGAAAATCTGTAATTTGTTTGATATGGGGCTAGGAAAATGGCACAATTCGTCGGTCACATCACATACCGGTCTATATGACATTTTTGACTTTTTGAGAAAATTTGTCTGGATTGATATATTGATGATTTCTTCATATCTACCAAGTTACAGGCTTTAATTTAGCCTACTTAACAAGAAATAATTAATAATTTGGGGTCTATATGTTTTCTATTTAAATTTAGCGTTTCACAAACTGTGCTATATGCAAAAGTCACATACTAAAGTATAGCGTAAACAACATATCACATACAGATCTATATGGTGCGCTATTTCAACTTCGCGATGAAAAACATTTACACATACAGATCAGTTTGACATATTCAATTATTGAACTAAAAGATCGCTAAATGTAAAAAAGCATTTTCGCATAGAGATCTATGAGTTTAAAGCTATATTAAATTAGGTTTTAAGTAGTATTTTATTTGGAATTAAGCATAATGAAAACTTTAAAGTCTTTTCTTTTAAAAAATATTAGTATCAGAAGAAAACTTCAGTGCAAAGGTTCTCCTATGACACAAAGTCTACGTACGAATTTTCAAATGCGATTTTCTCGAAATGCGTCTTTTGTCATACAGAACAGTATGTGATGTGACCAACGAATTGCAGTGTACTCACCATGCTGTTGCCGTTGCTTGGTTAGCTTCTCATCCATGGCCTTGATGCTCTGCTTAGTAGCCATCACGACTTGCTGATGGGTGCACAGTGTCTCCCGGGTTAACAGCACTCTATGCATTACATTCAATAGCTCTACGGTAAGAATGGGGTCCGCCGACAGCTTGCTGCGTGGCCATGGGCCTTCTAGGAGAGTATGGATAGCTTGTAGGCAGTAGGAGACACTCTGGAGGGGCTCGGTGGATCGCTGAGATGAGAGAGATTCTATACAGATGCCTGCATAGGTAGGAATGAAAATAATCTATTTGATTGAGATGTTTCAATTGAAAATAATTATATCAAGACCCATATTTGATTGAGGGGTTTCAGTTCAAAGTGTGGTGACAAGTTGACAATTCCATTGGTTGTACATAACTGAAATGGTCTCATTGTTATGATTTCCAGATCATGATGGCAATAATATAATAGACATTTTCAAAATCCATTTGGAAATTTTCAGAACGTTGATCGTCTGGCCGTTTTTTCAACCAACCACGTACAAGCTCAATAGTATGCACGTTTTTGTTAAAAAAAATTTGCGAGTGAGAAACTTTCACACATTTTCAGTGCAAGTGCAAGTGAAAAATAATTATATCCAGACCCATAAATGGATAGAGGTACTAATTCTGAACAACTTTTGGGTGGAGGTAACATAGGCCCAGGCCCACTGACAAAAAGAGTTTAATATCCATTTTAAATCATCTGATTAAGCTTAAAATTTGCAAGTCACCTCAGGGTGCATCATACTAAAAGTGCCTCGTTAGTGCTAACCCTAACTACAAGTTTGAAATTGTACGCATTCGGTTAACATGAACGTGAACTTTACATTCTGGATATTGTGTTAAATTGGTTGTACATAACTGAAATGGTCTCATTGTTATGATTTACAGATGGAAATAAAATAATAGACATTTTCAAAATCCATTTGGCTTTTCTGTCGGCAATTGCCAGAAAGTGTAAAATTGGCTTCAGCAATTCTCAGAAATCCCTGTTTTGAAAAAGACTATAGACAACAGTGTTCGGAGAGTCAATACCGTTTAGTTTTAGTACTACACATAAAAGGGCTATAGTTATACTCATCATGACTGCATATACCAACAATAATTTTGCATGGTACATTATTATTGCACACATTAAACATGAGATTTTCACAAGGAGATTGGGGCAAATACTCTTTGACAGAATGTCTGTAACTTAGTCAAAGCCTAAGCTACTAACACCTCATTTTGTATCCTGTCCAGTTAGATCTTATTAGTAACACTCCCATTCTAAAGTATTTCCGCACAATTAAAAACGTTCAAAAACCTCATTTTTTATATTAAGCGACCTAGAATCATCAAAGGTTCATACTAGTATAGGTAACTTATCTATTCAATATGAATAAATCAATGTTTCTTTTAATATTTGGAATTCCAATTATTTCATTGTCATAAAAACGGCTAATTTCATGGACCATATACAAATACACCACAAGTACAAGTCTCATTACTATGTAACTAATTAATTTTTCATAACCTCATTACTACCTTGTAACTGGATAGAATATTTTCAGGTTGTAAGTTTTAAAACAAATACGCAATAATGTATATAACTCAAATTTTCTATGTTCAGACGAAAGTAGTAATATGCATTATATGCCATATTTTCAAACTCAATGAACGCGATTCCGGATTAGTTAGTTCAATAATTATACAATACAGACTCTATCAAAAAAGAGTGAAACTCGGATAAACGCCTTTGAGATATGGCTGAATAAATATTTTGTGCGGAAATACTTTCAAGCGGCAGTGTATTCCCCTCATGTTTCCCATCATTATTCAAAATATTTGAAGTGAAGCTGAAGTAAGATCAACTCTTCAGCTACATATTGCTGTATAGAATTAATCACATCAAGCTTGTTTGTTGATTATACACCCTCTGCACACTATCACATGGGAGAAAAAACCCATCAATAAATAACTTTGATATCTATCTTGTATACTAAAGTTGTTGAGGTGTTGTGACCAAAGGCTACCTGTTGGCTCAAATCAAAACATAATTTATAATTTTTTTATTAGTCTTCTGCACAGCTAAATAATAAGTTGATACAAAGGCTATTATGCTCGCTGTATACTTACCAAATATCAAATGAAAATAATCTGACTTGAGTTCCTCTGGAGTTTTGTTATGAGTCATGGGTAATTTCATTCCCAACATTCCAGGCAATGTAGGCCCTGTCGATGCCAACCCTCCATAAAGTCCATCCACATTCCGCTCAATAATCCCAAACCCACCGCCATTTAACCACAATGCAGCAGCATACACTATCGGGGACCATGCCTTCTGATAGTGCGGCTTTGTCGTCTCCATCGCTTCTGGATTGTAAAAAGCGCCCCCTTCAGAAGGCAGCTGGCTAGAGAATTCTGCAGGCAAGGCTAGGAGAGCGTGGTCTCTGAGCGCAGCGAGCCAGTACAAGCTGAGCACCTTGAGTTCAGGTTGAACCAGGTTGAGCAAACTGTCTCGTGGTTTCTCCTCTTCATATTCATCCTCTTTGGTAGATGGAGCAAGATGTTGTTGCATAGCAACAATATACACCTAAAACAGAAAAAACAAGTATACCACAATGTTTCGGCGGAACTCATAATTCGGATACGTATCCGAATTTGGATACTCCGTATCAAAATTCTGATACCCGTATCCGAATTTGGATTAAAAACAGCTGAAACAGGATATCAGCTGAAATTAATATTGTCATCTAAATTCTAAGAAAGTTTTGGCCAAATTATTTTGCCTTCTGTGATAAGGAGCTATCAGGACATGTTTCGAAGCTGTCCCGCTAGAATTGCACAGATGGAAATGACATTTTCACAAATAGATTTTTCATAAATGCAAGAAAGATGTTCTACATGTACTTGCCAGCTTGCGCTATCGATTTGTTTCCTGCGCCACGACAGGCGTATCAGAATTCGGATACCCCTCCATATCCTAATTCTGATACGGGTATCACAATTTGAATACAAAATCTACGTGGGTATCCAAATTCGGATACGTATCCGAATTGTGAGTTCTGCTGAACTGATAATGATTTTTAAAAATCTTAAAAATTTATATTTGTGAACCTGTCAAAAACAGATTTATAACCAGAGGTTTGTGATACAGCTAAATTCTGATTATAGGAGTTTTGTAATTATAGGTTCAGATTTTAATCATAATTAAAGCGATCATTCAACACGCAATTGGTCAGATATATTCTATATTATACCATTGCACCTCATAAATGGATCATTACTGTGTAAGTGGTATTTTTTTGCACTATATAGTCATACTTTTTGCGTATAACTCATGTAGCGCAAAAAAATGGTTTGTATATACCATTGCAAATTAAAAAGTCCTGACTGTAACAATTAAAAAGCACAAAATGATTTAAAATTGGCCGAATGCGAAAATAACTGTACGCAAAATATTCATGTTTACAGTATCACACGTGTCACTCTAGTGTAAGCCGTTGTGAACCATTGACTGGCTGGGGATTGGTCTAGCTGGACCCCTGCATATCACCATACTTTGCTGATAATATTTTGTGTGTAATTTAAAGAAGTGATAAGACTGTTTGATATCACAAAATTTGAATTTGTTCATCAAAAATATCCTCAGTTCTCTCTTTTCACCTCTTCGCTACTGTTGATTCATTCTACCCCCTGATTGTTTCCAAAACCATTTCAGTCAAATTCTGGACTTAAAAATCTATCTGTGCTTTTATACTCGCTCGATCATCAGTGAGGTCTGCACAATATGTGGAAGAAGATTCAAAATATCTTACCTCAGCCCAGGCCTTGATGACAGCCAGCTTCTCCATTGTGGACGCACTTTCACTGTACAGCTGCATTGGGGCGCCTCGACCCACTTTCAACTTGGCTAAGGAGGATACGAGTAGTTGATGGACTCGTCTAAGGTCATTGAGGTCATGAGCTACTCCACTGCCAATCCATGCACTGGAGACCTGGTAAAGGAAAAAATATAGATATACGAGTTACTGATTTAACCATTGAGAAAAAAAATGCATGAAAATATAAAATTTATAGAAGATTAGGCCTCGTCCAACTAAGGTATTTTCTACTACGTCATCACCTAAGGGGGTGGGGGTTACCAACCCCACCCCTGTGAAAATGAAATTGACGCGCCAAAAGTGTGGTTGTTTTATACCATAGTATATGGTAGGGTCTCCTCTTTCTATTGATACCAAAATCATGAAAATCGGTCAAGACGTTACGTAATTATGACGTCATTAAGTACTTTAAGTCGGAAAATTTCGCCGAAAATCAGAAATTGAAATTTT
>JXSR01S031819.1:5339-18253 GCA_000969725.1 Ophiothrix spiculata
TTTTATAATTTACTTATTTTACTTAATTTACTTTATTTTACCGGTAATTTACCGAAATTTACCGGTAATTTACCGCAGTTTTTAATTTACCGGTAAATTAACAACATTGTACCCAATGTCCCAAAAAATGGTAATTTTTTATCAAATATGCACTGCAACACTCCACAAAGGATAAATAGATATTTCCTGGAGTTGTTAGTTACACAGGAATGCTGTTTGCATGAAGACATGTAACCATGATAACCAAGTAAACAAACCAATACGAAATGTTTGATTGCTTAAAACGAATGTTTTGGCTTGAGTTTCTCAAGCACGTTTATAGCAAAAATTTATGACCGTATATCTAATGCATGTATGCATATCTCTTTTTATTTATTTGCTTTTAAAGGACAAAATCAGTGATGATGAGAAGAAGAAAGCAAAGGAGAAAGGCAAACATGTGAGAGAACAAATACGTCAGGTTAACGTAAGTTGGCAATTGTTGTCTGATGCTTCATTTACAACCAATTTTGTGCATAGTTCTCAGATCCAAGATTGTTGCATAGTACAATGTAACTAATTAGACTTTGCTGTCTTAAAGGTGCATTTACACTGTGACAACTTGGGGTAATGACAAGCAACGTAGACCTGCGAATTGCAGTTTTGAATTTTTGAACGTTAGTTAAAGTCACCAGAAGGGAGCTCTGCAAGCTCTTAAGTCAGTTAACGCTCACACAAGCTGCTAGCCACACACACTATCGTTACTATCAGTCGTTTTCAGTTACAACTTTTTAGTTGCAAATACGAGTGACTAAGGTTGTTTCGAGTGACAAAGGTTGTTTTAGTGGCAAGGAAGTTTAAAAAATAGGGGGTCATTGAGTGACAGTTGGTAGAAATAGGGGGTCTTTCGGTGAGAGCAAGCAAATAAAAGCAGGGTCTTTTTGGTGGTACATGGCACCTACCTCAAAGTTGAGTGCCCCCCCCCCCCACCCCCATCCGGGCTCCAATTATTCAATTTTGACTTTTGGACCAAAAATGTACCTTTTGATGTGGTGTATTTCATTTACTGTGGGTACAGAGTTAAACAATATTCATTGCTCAATATGTTTATTTTTTTATTAATTCTGTTGTTTTCCTTTCCCTTTCAACATATATTTCAGTCAAGGATTTCAGAACTTACTGACTACCTTTACCCCATGGCTCTCAAAATTCCAAACTTTCTGCACAAGGATGTGGTAAGTGAAAATAAGTCATATAATAGTTTGGCTTAATTTATATACAGAAATCAAAATGGAAAACAATTTTCAAGATTTTATCATAAGATAAACTTTGGGTATGACTGTGGTGAGATAACCCTAACAGAACCAGATCTCAATAAATCTCACTTAAGAAAATCACGAAAATGCGCTAAAGACCCGGTTACGTCACAGACGAGGGTTATATGCAGGAACGAAATCGCTGCCCGGGTGGCGTCTCAGCGGTGGCTTGCTACGGGTATCATTCGCGGGGAAGCGGGAGGTCCCAGGTTCAAATCCTGGTGAAAACCCGTGTTTTTCATCACCCTTCCCTTTCGAGGAGATTTAAATGATCAGCTAGGGTTAATTACTCTTTATTCGAAGCTTACACAATTCAAATATCAAGTTAAATGTACAGATTATGTGTAGGTAGAGTTAATTTTACCAACAGCATTTTTTGATATGGCTTAATGATGTGTGGTTATTGTTCTAAAAGTTATGATGTATTACTTAAATTTATTCTGAAACTGGCTTTGTCCATTTGAAAATATCTGTTGTGTGATAAATAGCATCTCAAGATATTCAGGTGTGAAGGCGTAGTATCTGTTGCCCTGTTATTTAATTATTTGTCAATGTGTATTTCAGTTCAGAAACTGTTTGATTAGATATCTGTAATCAAACTTATTACACCCAATACCCTGTTCAGACTGAGCCAAAAAGTCGTCTTTAGTCATCTTTAGTCATATTCAAGTTATATCGAGTTCAAAATTCACTTGTGTGTGAACAGTTCAAGTCGACTTAAGTTGTCTTTCAAAAAGTCGTCTTACATCAAATTTTCTACTCGCTAAAATGCAAGTTAAGTCGCATTAGTAAGTCGACGTAACTCGACTAAGACAACAACCAACTACTTTTCCTATGTGTGTATACCTGTCGTCGTAAGTTGAGTTGAATTTGTGTTTACTTCTACAGCGGATTGACCTGGAACGAGTAAAGTTAATTTTAATTCGACTTCAAAATCGTAGCATGTATGAACAGTCATAAGTCAAGTTACTTTTCGCTAATCCAAGGTCATGTTTGAAATTAAAAACGGGCTCAATATCAACTTAAGGCGACTTTTGGAAATAGTATACTTTAGGTCCTACCAAAAACTATATCCTAACCCTAACCCTAAACCCTAACCCTTAACCCTAACCCTAAAGTAATCCTAACACTAACCCTAAACCCTAACCCTAAAATTCTGGATAGGACCTAAAGTACACTTGGTCCAAAACTTTTTTTATTGTGTCTGAACGGGGTATTAGTCTCAGTGGTGGTTTAAAATTTTTGGTGATGTTTGGATTCTTGTTTTTCAATTTTATTAAATCTGTGGTGTCAACTAACATTTTTCTTTTGGTGTTTTGCTTTAGCCTCTAGACAATGAAGCAGTTGAGCTTGAGACTTTTACTGGTCATGGAGGTAAGCTTTATTCATACAAGCTTATTTGCAAGGATTGAACATTTTGAAATGCATCTCCATATTCATGGAGCATTGTGTATTTTGAGATTTTAAGTGGCATTATGGTTACTGTTCCTGCTAAGACGGTATGGTGCGCCATTGGTACAGGACCAAGGAAAATTTGTCAACTGATTTTCCGAGAAGATATTTTTTCTTGTTTTTTAGCCAATTTTCAGCCTCAGCTAATCACGTTGAGCGTTTCTATTTTTTAAAGACGATCGCGGTGATAAGTTCCTATTAGTAGATTTTGTTTATTTTTCGTCAGTTAATAGATAAGAGTCTAAACTTCAAAATTCAGCAATAAAAAATGGGGGTCACCGATCATCTAGGCGCGCTATGACGTCATATATAATGACGTCATTTTCCTTTTAATCGACGATAACTTGAAAACTCGAGCGTTAGGTTAATTAAAGTAATTAACTTTTTTTATCTGTTTGATGTTATAAAACCGAATATCGACATTTCCGTTGATGAAAATTGTTTTTTAGATTTTACCCAATGTAATTTTATCTCACGCTATCTTTAAAAAAACAGTCGGTGACCCCATATTTTTTTTCTTGATTTGACATCCACTTGACATTCACAATTGACCAACCAAATATTAAAAAATTCTACTCGTAGCAAATATGTGAAAAATCAGCATTTTGTAGTATAGGAAAACACACATAAAAAGTTTTATCACTGAAGGTCCGTTGGCTCGGGAGCACTCGTAGCAACTCGTTATTATTTCGCGCAATTTTCGGCGCTAACCGGGAAGACAATGCGTAAAAAACTAGTGCGTGCTTTGCGTTTTGCGTATTAGGCGCAAATCTTACACTTAGATACCACGCACACGTTTTGTCAAAATCTTCCCGCCACCGACCAACAAATTCTGAAACACTGCCCTCTAAAATAAACACCGCGATCGTCTTTAACTGCCAGTGTAAGTGGAAACACTGCTCATTGTTCTAGCTCTTGTAGCCAGTGACTCAACCAACACTCTTAATTAAGGATCAAGCATTCAAGCTATCTTTATCAAAAATCAATGACGAATTAAAATAAATATTTGTAATTATTATCTAAACTTCAGTTTTCTTTAAAAAATCAACAGTCTCTTAAATATTGGCTTTAGTTAAAATCACAAAATTGGAATTAACTTGTACTTGGAAAATCAACATTTGAATTCTCATCTCAGAGTAGAGAATTCTCGATAGTTAATATTTCTCGAAATAACACAGAAGCAAACCCTGGCAATTGTCCACAAATTATTCATGTTGCCAGTCTTTTAGTTTGCTTATGCTTCAGTGTATGAAATTAAAACCAAAATAATCATCATTTTATATTATTTTTATTTTAAAAATAACAAAACTTGAAAAAAATACAACATCATTTGATTTTTTTTTCTTTGTCAGGAGATTTGAAGACTGTTAATGTTGGAAGAAGAGAAAGGTAACCAGATTTCTATGTTTAATTTTACGGTTTCCATGATTTAACCCATTTCCCTAATATCTTCAAATAAAACATGTTTCAGTCATAAAATTTTACATGGACAATGAGTGTATTTCGAAATTTTACCAAAATCTCAGAATGTTTGAGGCAATTGGACTGACATGAAGTAATTATCCCAGTGTTCTGAGTCCAGGTGCTCTTTGTTTCCAGTCCAACATACACCTGTCTGCCTCTTGCATTAAAGGAGCCTTGACCGATTTTTCAAAATTTAGTTTTCAATGTCATATGAAAGAAGACCACTGAAGAGATCTAGAATTAAAATGTCAGCTGAATCAGTCATAACGTTTTGATTTTATGGGTAATTTTGTATTTCAGAGCCGTCTATATATTACTGTGTAAAATTAATTATGGTTACTATAATTAAACACATTTTCATAAATATCCCCAAATCTGAACATAACTCAGCCGTAAAATTTCACATGGGTTATGAGAAATATATGAGTAACATTTTGGTTCCAAAATCTCAACAAGTTTGAAAAAAAGTTGAGGAAATCTGACCATGCTCCTTTAAACTGAATATAGAAAGATGTTTGAACTCAATAGAAATAAGCTTTATATGAGACTTTCTTGGGTTATTCTTGGCTATCAGTGTAAAGATTTCTTTCTTTCTTTTCCTGCACTAATTGACTTGAAATTCCAATGATCCTGGGGAGCGGGTTGGCGCAGCGGTAGTTCCCTGGCCTTGCACCAATGAGGTCCCAGATTCAAGTCCCGCACCCGGCGCTTTATGTGCATTTGGTTTTTAGTCATGCTCGCTTCTGTAGGTTTTTCTTTGGGTACTCAGGTCTTCCTCCTGCATTCAAAACTGAATTTAAAAACATCTTGGAGCCCTGTTAAAGATAAGCTTCCTTTAGCTTACTTTTTACCAAGTTGGGTTTTCTTGGCGAAAGCCTAAACAAGGTGATTTTAACTTGTCTCAAGACCTGGCTATAGTCAAGGATAAAGAACAGAATTGCTAGACTTGAGTCATCACACTGGAAAGCTAAAAAATGCTAGATATGTATAGCTCAAATTGATAATGTGAATTTTGAGAACCTGGGACTTTGTGTCTGGTATATAACAGTAATGGTCAGACTTGATATGACTCGACTCAAATAACTTGACTGGAATTCATAAGATAAGATAAGATAAGATAATATTTATTGGAATTTCTTGCACTTCAATACATAAAATTACAAATCAAGAACATGAAGTATTAATTTACATATTCATTGACAAATAAAATACAGAACAGACACTGAAAACCATTACTAGAAGGCAAATAATTCAGGATAGGAGGAATGGGCTGATTAGCCCAACCACATAAGTGCTCTCCTATCCTTAGTGAAACATATATGTAAATAAAAAATTGCTACACAAAATTTATGCATAAACATGATAAATAACATTAGAGGAATGGTAACAAATGCATGATATCCAGTATTTAACTTAAAATACAAAGAAAACATAATAAACAAGATCATCTGAAATATGGAATACATTTATGCCAAAGAAGCCAAAATATATTAAACAAATTGCACCATGAATAAAATCAACTAAGTAGAGCCAAATAATGACTTTTACAACCACCCTTAAAAAAGGAGAGATTGTTAACAAGATGTAAATTAGATGGTATTTCATCCCAAAGACGAGGGAGAGAAATGAACATTGAATTAAAGAAGGAAGAGGTCCTGGATGATTGATGAAGAAGTCTGGCATTATTCAATCTGCTATGTTAAACTAAAGAGCATAAGGAGGTAGGGGCCAAACCATTCACAATCTTGAAACCCAGAACAAGCCTAAGAATCTTGAAAGTGTCTTCAAGCCTGACTAAATCCACGCTGAGAAGCCTTTCAGAGTAAGGAGGCCTAACATCAGCATTTGGAGATTGTTTAAAGAACAGAGTACGTGTAACTTTCCTCTGTACTTTTTCTAGTCTGGCCAAGTGATTTTGCTGATAAGGAGCCCAGACACAAGCACAATAGACAATGTGAGGTAAAATGAGAGCTTTATAGAGGTTCAACAAAGCATAAGAGTCCATGTTCTTTGTGCATCTAATGATGAAGCCAGACAATTTAGAAACTTTCCTAGATATGATATCAATGTGAGAGTCAAAAGAAAGATCTTTACTGAAAGTGACACCAAGAAGCTTAAACTCATCAACTTCATCAAGTTTACTCTCACCCATTGTGTAGCTGTGGCAGTGGTTAGGAGATTTGGATCTTGTCATATGCATTACAGAACATTTGGAAAGATTAAGAGGCAATTTATTCAGAACAGTCCAATTATAAATGCTGAGAATATCATTCTGAAGAGCATCATGGTCCATTTTACTCATAATCAGACGAAGAATTGTGTGATCATCAGCGAATTGAAAAAGTGGAGAAGAAATAACATCGTTTAGATCATGAACAAATAGCAAGAAGAAAATAGGTCCAAGAACCGAGCCCTGAGGAACACCAGAAGTAACCGAACACCATTCTGAAACAGCACCCTTAAACACAACACGTTGTCTTCGCTCATGGAGGAAGTTTTGGATCCAAAGAAGAAGAGAACCTCGAATACCCTGAGAATGAAGTTTAGAAAGAAGAATATTGTGATCAACTTTATCAAAAGCAGAGCTAAAGTCCAAAAATATACCATCAACAAGATTACACTTTCTATCATCAAGGGATTTGGAAAGAAGATGAAAAAGCTTAACCAACATTTGCTCACAATTTCTACCATTACGAAAACCAAATTGATTATCAGATAAGATATCATGCTCATCAACATACTTCATAATACGCACAGAAATCAACTTTTCCATTACCTTGCACAAAATGCTTGTCAGAGAAACAGGCCTGTAACTTTTAACATCATCCTTTGGTTTACCACCACCCTTGAATACTGGAACAACATTGGCTTCTTTCCAAGCCTTTGGAACCTGACCCTTTTGGATAAAGAAATTAAACAAATCACATAAAACAGGTGCAAGCTCATTGCAACAGGTTTTCAAGAAAATTGGCAGAATATCATCAGGCCCAGGAGATTTAGAAGTGTCAAGATCCTTTAAAGCCTGGAAAACCTCATCAACAGTGAAGATATCGAAACAAAGGGGAGGAGAGCCATGAGAAGTAGGTGTGTCAGGAAGAGAACCAAGATCAATAGGAGTATACATACCATCAAATTTACTTGAAAAATGATCATTAAAAGCACTTGCAATAACCTTAGGATTACTGACAACATCATCATTAATGGTAAAACATGTATTATCGGAACCTTTCCTGAGAGAAGATACATATGACCAAAATTTCTTAGGATTACGCTTAGCATTACAAGAGATTTTATATGTATAGTCTTTATGACTTTTTCTAATTAAAGCTTTCACCTTATTACTACACTGCTTAAGAGCTTCCCAAGCAACATCAGATTTACTTTTCTTTGCCCTCTTATACAGAAGTTTCTTTTTAGTACACATCTTTCTGATATCTTTGTTCACCCAAGGTAAAGATCTAAACTTAGAAACCCTCTTTTTAGGCACAGAGTCATCAACACTTTCCTTAATAATGCACTCAACAGTATTCCAAATACTATTAACATCATCATCAATACCAAAACGTAATTGACCAAAACTATTTACAAGAGAATTTTTCATTTTATCATAGTCAGCCCTATTGAGGCAATACACAGGTTTATTGATATTGGGAACACCCTTACATATACTCATATTTAACACAAGAGACACAGCTGAATGGTCACAACCATGGAGGTTATATGTTGAATTACATGAAATTACAAAAGACGGATCTGAAACAAACACTAAATCAAGGAAGTGATCATCACCATTAAGGGTCTTATGTTTTGAGACTAGACCCCAGGGGGCACTGACCTAGAAAGGTGATACTATTAGTTATCCCCTGTTTGTTCATGCAATACGAGAAAATATTAATGGTTTGGGTACGTATCACACGAGGCTGAAAGCCGAGTGTGATACGAACCCAAACCATTAATATTTTTCGTATTGCATGAGAACAAACAGGGGATAACGAATTTATCACTCAGTAAACACAAACAAAAATTTGAAATTACTAGGAAAATGCTTGGAAAATTGTTATTTTTATATTTTTATAACATTGCAATCAATTTTAGATTTGTAATTTTCCGGGTTTGATTGACAGCTATGCGCGTCGTTTCTATCGGCATTGCGTAGGACAACGCGTGGCTGTTAGTCTCGCACGCACAGCAGCTGCGCGCGCTTTGTAATACAGCTATCATGTTCCGAAAGCGATACGCGTTGGACTGGTGAAAGAGCTGTATGATACGAGTTTTCGTATCACATAGAGGATTTCGTATCATATAGAACTCTGAAGTTATGATACGATACGGAAATATCCTTTTCAGTTATTAACCAATGAAATTGTTGTATTTTTATCTACTGAGTGATAAGGGTATGTGCGGCCCTCAAGACCCCCTTTTCATGCCTTGCCTGTCACTACCTAGACCCCCATTTCAAGCACAACCTTTTAGTTCGCAAGCCTTATTTTCAAAAGTAATTTTCAGTTCCCTAGCCTAATTTTTTCAAATTTAGTTGTCAAGACTCCCATTTCAAGCAAAATTTCTAAGGGGCCTTTTTTGGTCCCTTCAGTCCTCAAGACCCCATTTTCAGAGTCAATCTTCCGTTTCCTAGAGTAGGGTTTCAGATATCGAGGCCGCACATCCCTACCAAAACCAAAGTTGGGTGCCCCCTCCCCCCGGGGACTGGACCTCCCATGAAGAATCAGCTCAACTCAAGAATAACTGACTCAGCAAGTTTGGTTTGAAACCAGATTTATTCAAATAACTAACATCTTGTGTTTTGTTCTTTTTTCTTATACATTACTCTAAGCCATGATCTAGTCCATCCTGGTTTTACGTATCTGGAGAGTGAGGGCGCTCTTCTGGAGCAGGCGTTATTATTCTGGGCATCCCATCAACTCAACAAGAAAGGCTTCACAAGGTACTCCAGTCCAGACAAGTATAAACCTATGGCAATGGTAAGTGGATACACAAGATGATGATTTGCGTCAATAGGTAGTACCGTACTGACACGTGTATAATCCCATACTTGTTTTAAGTCCCCCCCTAAATTTAAAATAAAAATACGCGTGTATAATCCCATATTCGTTTTAAGTCCCCCCCCCCCCTAAATTTAAAATAAAAATAAAGTCCAATTGCTATTTTGTATAAGTAGCCAAATTATCAATACCAAAATATTCCAATAATCATATCACTGACGGCCATAAGTTGCCAAATGACCTTAAAAATTATCAAATATCAAAATCTACTTCCAAAAATAGTCGCAAACTTTATTGAAAATGCAGTGTCACTTGCTGGAACATCGCCGATGAATATCCTTTTCTCTATGTTTTGCTATAAACATCACAATCTGTGAACCATTGTTTTGCATCCGTCAACTTCGTCAACAGATGGCGATGTTTACGGTTATATAACGGTAAACTTAAAACAGGGCATGCGCTATCATACTTGGCAGACATGCACAATCGTGATTGTAATCTGTCAAAATGGCGACTCACAAAGCAGTGAAAATATGTCGATTTATAAATTTATGTAAGTTCTCCGATTGAAGTCCCACCCCAAATGTGAGTAAAATCTGAGGTAAAAAAAGAGTGGGACTATACACGCGTCAGTACGGTAATAAACATATACTAGTATATCATAGAAGAAGTACAATGAAAGGAAGTCAGTAACAATGCATATTGAACATCACATGCAAAAGTGCCGTTTGGCTCTGCAAAAACACCTTCTAGCCCCATCTCTTTTCACTCCATGAGTTGGTTAATTACCATTTTGACTGCTCTATTTAGTAGCTTGGTCTTTCAGTCATTTTAGCATGCATGAATGAAGACATAGAATGCTAGCAAAATGTTGGTGTCAGAGTCCTGGAATTGGTTTGATCAAATAGCTGTAAGTTGTGGTAAGTCTGACCTGCAGATGCATAAAACCCTACCACTTCCCAAATCCTCTATGCCCGGGGGGGGGGGTACTCACGTATATTGACGGTACGGGTATGTGCCGCCCTCAAGACCCCCTTTTCACGCCCTGTCTGCCGCTCCCCGAGACCCCCATTTCAAGCACAACCCTTAGTTCGCAAGCCTTATTTTCAAAAAATTTCAGTTCCCTAGCCTCATTTTTCGAAATTTAGTTCCCAAGACCCCCATTTCAAGCAAAATTTCGGTCATTTTTTGGTCCCTTCAGTTCTCTAGACCCCCTTTTCAGAGTCAATCTTCCGTTCCCTAGACTAGGGTTTCAGATATCGGGGCCGCACATCCCTACCAAAACCAAAGTTGAGTACCCCCCCCCGGGCCTCTATGGGCCAAGAAAATCAAAACATTAGGAACAGTGAAGGTGGGAATGGACATTTTCTAGTAAAACTAACTGGCGTGCCAATGCTAGCCTGGATTTCTTTTGCTTTCTTTGTATGTAATGAATTATTGTATAGCGCCACATTGTATACCCATGACAGCCAAAAGAGATGTACTGCTCAAGGCTTACTTTACTGTCTTAAGTCGCCTGAAATAATCAAATGTAGCAAGTTTACAAGAAACGTTTGGCATGAAACCTCCAGTGGCGTAGCCAGACCTTTCTCCAAGGGTGGGCAAACCACCCAAGATTTCTCTAATGGATTTTATTGAGCGACTTTACAGGGGTTCCAAGGGGCTGACTCGACCGGGTTTTTCAAGAAAAATCGCCAAATATTGTGCTTTATGAAGTTTTCAACCTAATTTTTAGCAATTTTCAGCACTAATTGTCATAAAATTATGGGAAAAAGGCAATTTCCTGCCCCCTATATTTTTCTCCCAGGTCTTCAAAATTTCTCCAAAAAAATTCTGAGGTGGGCAAATCGGCCACCTTGCCCACCCGTTAGCAATTTTCAGCTCTAATTGTCATAATATTATGGGAAAAAGGCAATTTCTTGCCCCCTATATTTTTCTCCCAGGTCTTCAAAATTTCTCCAAAAAAATTCTGAGGTGGGGTAATCGGCCACCTTGCCCACCCCTGGCTACGCCACTGGAAACCTCAGTAATGATAAATTTATTTTTTTGTTTCTTCTATTCTCACTACCAGGAAGCAGTAGGAATTGACCCAGAAGGAGATAACCAGGTAAGAAAATGAAACAAAATTAATTTGATGAGGAAAAATTACCTGTCCACCACAAGATCACTGTAAAAGTGGTTGCAAGTCCCACAAATTGTGCATGATCTGCCTATATTTTGTGCAAAATCTTTAGATATAGGTAGCATTTTCAGACAAATGACCTTGCTAGTTGAGTTCAAAGCTCCATATATTTTGCTATCATCACTTGATACTAAATCATGTCTGATTTTTCACAATCTTGTTTTCATTTTCATATGAAAATCACCATGAGACGTGTTTCAGTTTCAAATGTCAACTGTATCGTTCACCATTTTGATTAATTGAGCAATTTTGTATTCAACAGTTACTTTATACGTTGCTGTATAAAGTAAATTATGGTTACTGTAATACAAGACACCTTTTCAATTATATTTCTAAAACATAGCATGTTGCTGGCTTTAAAATTTGACACAGGTTGTGAGAAGAATATTTTGGTACCAAAATTTCAATTTTTTTTAAAAAGTTGAGCAGTATGCTACTTTTGTATGTCCCCTAAATTATGCATCTAGAAAGTACCAAAAGTACAGGCATTTCTCTGTGATCGACCATATATTACGTTGTGCGCATAACGTCACTTGCGCGAAATGTAGTAAAATGGTCGATTTGTTTTGAGTTGAGTAAATTTGAGTTCTATGATTTTATTGTTTGATGTTCTTCTGTAATGTGATTTTATTTGTTTGTGTGATGGCATAGGGATAGGCTACTATCAGGTCTTACTGGCCTTCTGGTCTATTCCTCCATTGGGGTTCTAGTACAATATATGTATAAATGCTGTTTATTTTGATGTGTTTTATTGTTTAGTTTTATTGGAAATAATAAATGATTGATTGACTGATCACACAACCCTTATTTATGGTACTTTCTGCATGAATGAGAAAGTAGTTTATAAGACTTGGCTCCTTTAACCAAGAGAAGGTATTGTGTGTATCCCATCATGCATCGCTTCCTATTGATATTTTATACAGGAAATCATGTGAGTAGGTAGTACTTAAACATGCTAAGATGCAAGGTTACAACTCTGCCCAACAAAGTAAAAATGCAGTATGTGCGTTACTGATACATTGCAAGTTACTTCTTTTTCACTTTTTCAGGAGAATCCTGCTCAAATGAGCAGACGACCAACTCTCTCTCATAACATAAGACAGTATCTACAATATCAGACATGTGTAAATACAACTTTTTAACATTTGAATGGATTGAAGTGAAATTGCATGTTTAATAGAAGTATCTGCTATGCTTTGTAAATACAAATACCTGATTTTTACTTTGTAGGGCAGAACTCTGATTTTAGGGTCATTTAAATATGTACATGGTTTCCTATAAACATCCTGTACAAAGCAATGCATGACGGGAAGCATGCAATATCTTCTCTTTATTTTACCCACTTGCTATATATCATTAATTAGTGGTGTTAGCTCAATCAGTATTAAAGCTGCTTGTTTACCGTGCAGAATTAAGGTTCAGAGTTTAAGTCTCAGTGGTGGCACAAAGTAGAGTGTGCCTGGAATTTCCTTGGAACTACCACAAAACTGCTAATAGTCTCAAGAAAACCTGCCCATGAGG
>JXSR01S031822.1:6247-16979 GCA_000969725.1 Ophiothrix spiculata
ATTTTTTGAAAATTTAGCTAAGGATTGGGGGCAATGAGTATGCTATCTCCTTCCAATATAATACAAGTAGCCAAGTAGTCCCCCCCCCCCCAATCCTCTCAGTAATTTCACTTCAAAATCAAGTAGTTTTATTATATTAACATTTTCTTTCAATTTATTTTACACATGACTTCTCAGTTGACAAGAAGCAGCAATTGAAATCCAAGATCAAAATGAAATGCAATAACGTCACCATTCATCTGGTAAACATCAAGACAGCTGACAATTCTCTATATTTAGATTTTGGATAAAAAGCTCAATATCAGGTAAAAATTAGCAAGCTTGTATAATTTCAAATCCTACAAAATTCAATGAAGAGACATGTAATTTGAGTATTCATTTTTTCTGCAGGCAAAAGGGGCTAATATTTGAAGAAAAGGAAGATTCTAGTTTTATTGGAAATATTAAAAAAATTGTCAAACAAAAAGCACCATTTAAAAGTTGCTACATACTGTCAACATATTCAATTAAAAAAAAACAGATCCCATTGTCTGTCATTGCAGAATGCTTTTCATATTCCATGCAAACTTACTTGTTTTGAAAAATTGGATCATGCTCCTTCATATGGTTCAAAGTGTACATTTTCAAAGACAGAATACATGTTCAGTACTGAAGAAATGGTATAATGGCAGAGGAAAACCTCAACAACCAGGAAAGACAAATCTAAATACTAATGTAAAAATAAGACATTTAATGTTATATTAAAATAAAAACCCTGATAATAATTGTAATTTCTGTGTAAAGATCAAAATTATTGGTAACACCCAAAATTGGATAAACTATTTCAGGAGGATTACATGACTTTATATTTTTCACAGAAACTTGATCACCCTGAAAAATTCCTTCACATCCTTCAACTAGTACTTTCGTATCACCTACAAAATCGCACTGCTCACCTTCAAAGCACTTAATAACCAAGCACCGCAATACATCATTGATCTCATTGAACCTTACTCACCCAGAAGAACACTACGGTCATCGTCAAAGATTATGCTTCGCAATCCTCCTATACCCAAATCATGTTATGGACAGAGATCATTTTCATCAGCTGCTCCAAAGATCTGGAATAATTTACCAACTCATGTTCGCAGTGCTACCTCTCTCTCACAGTTCAAATCTGCACTTAAGACACATCTTTTTACTTCTGACAATAGCAGATTTTAATTGTCATGTGCCATGTACTTTTTAACTCAGTACAGACGTCTCCAGCTGGCCTGGATTTTTTATAACTGTGTTTTAAGATCATGTGAATTGTACTTTTTAACACTTGCTTAAAGTTTTGTTGTTTATCTTAAAAGTGTATATTTTGCTAAGTTGTAGTTGTAATTTAAGTGCTTTTTATATTTGGTTTGTTGTAAAGCGTCTTGAGGGCAATGTTATTGTCATAGGGCGCTATACAAACACCTTTTTATTATTTAACAGCTGTTTTCAGTCAAAATTTTTTAAAAAGTGTGGGTGATAAAATGCACTTAAAATGTTATTTTCATTATCTAATATAAAGTGACAATATAGACATGATGATATAACCATGTATAAGGGACTCTTAACCTAGATAGCTCACATTGCAATTAGTGTCTTCTAATAAGAACCCTGGAGGGGCACACTCATATGAGTTGATAACATTCCTATGGGGATAAATTTGTCAAAAGGTATGTCATGTTGCCCAGAGCTGATCTGTGTTATCTGCAGGCCCATATCCCAATTTTTTTTTCTGAAGGGGTTACAGGGTGTTAAAGAAGAGGACCATAAGTAAGTAGCATGTCCATTTTGATCGAACCTAAACTAATTTGGGGGTTAAAATTGTTTTGTTAACATTTTTTTATAAGCTTGAACAGATGGCTCCATTTCCTTTCCAATACGATAGCTGATGTTTTATATCTGTCACCTTGGCGATACGATATCTGATACCGATGTTTTAGTGCATTGGTTGTCGCCAGGAAATTTTGAGTGCCGGTCGGGGAGTCTGAGGGGAGTCTGTAATATCGGCCCGATACAATGGCCGATACGATGCATCAGTTCAAGGTTTTTTTACCATCAATTTTCTTGATAAATAGCATGTTTACCCCGTTAATACATTTGCTAATCAATACCATGAAAGATCTGCTATAACAGGATTGAGAAGGATCATCCCATGTTATAGTTACAAAAAGGGTTATTTTGGCATCCCCACCCTCTGGGTAATTTCCTCAGAGGTAATATTTACAGTTGCATAATATTACACAAATCGAGCATCAACATCTTAGTTCTATATAAGAATCAGGTGTATATTACACAACCCAAACCTGACACAAATCCATTCATAAATACAAAATTGTGAAGAAAATTACACAATTTGATCTTAATCAAGATTTTTGATTGTAACTAAGATCTTTTACCAATGATTTTTCAGATAACATTACACATTCTACCAAACTTGTTATTTTTTTCGAAATGAAAAAAAAAAGTTCTTTTTTAAACAGCAAAATGAAATGTATATATCTATAGGTAGTGACAGATTTTGAGCATTCAGCTTTCACTTTCATGTCATCACTGCTAATAATAGAGACACTAAGATGGCTTATGATCATTGATGACAGAGATAGGGCTAATTCTTTACTCAGATTGTATCCCATTGTATTAGATGAGGTATGAATAAATCAAGCCTTAAAATTTGTACAACTATTGCAAACGAATCCAATTATAAAATCCTTTCTTTTGATGAAAGAAAGTGAATAGATTGTTTTTTTATATTGCAAATAACATGACTGTGCTAAATCCACAATTATATGGAGTATGTTGATGGTATTTCAGCAGTTTAATTTGACATAACAAATCATTTCTTAGGTAAAATCAAATATCCAACTATGACTTAAAGGTGCAGGTTCCTATTTTAGGATGTGTATAATTGACTTGCAACTAATTGACCTTGACCTCTGAAATACATTGTGCAAGGTTTCAACCTTGGCTTGTGTCGTGTTTTCTCTTCAGAGGCAAAAGAAATAATGCAACCCTGGGGAGAGGATGTTATGTAAATACAAAAGAAATGGAAAATAGGTATACCAATTAATTTTACATTTTGTGCTATATCTCCGAAACTATAAAGAATTTGGAGGTGAAATTTCGGATTCATAATCAGAAATATGGGCTTTCATTTGACATCAAAAAATATACTACTTCTGGTTGAGCCCTGGGGATGAGAATGTTATCGGAACCTACACCTTTAACATGTAAAGAACAGTATGAAGATATGAAAGTAGATATATTGATTGATTTTCCAAAAGTGCAAAGAATGGCACCCTTTGAGCCACCATTTTGTACAAAAGCAGATTTGGTGAAGATAAATACATTTATATTTTGTTCGGTGGAAATTTAGTGTTTTTAATAATTGAATATGCCAGTACAAGAAAATCCTAACTCCAATAGCTCCCTTTTGTAAAAAATGTAAATGCATACAAATCTCTGAAAATGCTTTTACATCACTAAAAATCGTTTCCATGTCTATACCCAATCATAGTGCCATATTTGACCTTTTAGTTGACTTTTTTGGGCATTGTTAGATAATTGTTATAGTATATAGTTGCAGAAGCTGGCAGAGGGGGGCTCATGGAGTTGGGGGTTTATTGTACTGGCTGTTTAAATATAGCAACTATATAATATATAATATTAAAAATTATCTAACAATGTCTGAAAAAGTAAACTACAAGGTCAGATGTGACACTATGATTGTAATATAGTCATGGAAATGCTTTTAAAGGATGTGAAAGCATTTTCAAAGATTTGTATGCATTTATATTTTGTAAGTATAATTTACAGAAGGGAGCTATTGGATTTGGGGTTTTCTTGTACTGGCATATTCAATTGCATGTAGGTTCTTCACATTGTTTTGTTTTGTTGATGACTGATGAAAAGGGGTGCACCCCTTGTAATTTCAATTGTTTATGGATTTTATATAGATCTGTAGATGTAATTTGGTGAGTCTGTATTGTTACAGTATTGTTCCAGATATTTTCTTTTTAACTCTACATACATATTAATTATTTTTACTCCTATATTGTTTTATATTTTTACCTATCAAGTTTGCTTCCTTAGCTTATACCATCTGGTAAATTGATTTTTGCTATTTTAACTCAACATTATGTACAGTAACCTGTGTTTTTCTGTATGAAGTTATATTCATTTTTGACAAATGTGTGAAAAAACAGCAATATCTTATGGAAATCTGAAATGACTTGGTTAGATAATACGAAAGATCTGCTTGTACTTTATTGATAGCAACATCACTACAATTGATAACAAAATCATGATCAAAACAGAACAAAAGTCCACAATCATGTTCTACTTCCACTGTATTGTTCAATACATGTAAGTGAAATTGGATCTATAAATGTTACAATTCCCTCCTATCTTTAATGTGATTGTCTAACTGTGTGAAAGCCTCAATTTCATGGTTTCCCTAATGCTTACAATTCTTTGCAAACAAGAATTGTACACATCCCCTCGACATATCTTACGGCTACAATTGTCCCACTTTTGGGATAGCAAAACATGAGCAAATTACCTACAGAATATCTTCTTGTTTTGTTGGAAAAAGAAATCCATATTACTGAGGAAGATTTATGTAAGATACGTTATATAGCTGTGTACATTGTGGATTGAAAAAACCCCAGAATATCTTAATGGGAAAAGTCCATGTTACGTTCTGAGATGTTAAATGACCAAGGCCAAATTCACCTTACGGGTTCTTAAATGAAACAAAATAAATACACTGAAATTTGGAATACTTTACAAAAACAATTAATGCAAGTACATTCTTTTAGCACAGTTAACAAATATTAATCTTAATTATACCTTAACTTACAGTTTTGAGGTACCTCTGCGAAGCCCGCGCGACTAGCTAGGGTTTGTCAAAAATGTTTATATTCCACGCTATAGTCTAAGATTGTTCATTAATGTCCACGGCATTAAGTCTTGAAAAACTTGCAGGCGTATTCTTGCAATTCACAAGTTCCGGAATCCAGCTGGCAAAAGGTAATTCCAAAAGTTTCCTTGCGAAATCAAATGGCGATTTCCACACAATAATCCAGCAATCACGACAAAGCTCCACTTGGCTTAAAAGCTGAATCCAACGCACATAATCCACTCGGAAATTAAATATTAAAATAACAGTTTGTCTTTAATCCTCCAACTATCGTTATCTCCAATCTCCTTTCAAAGTTTAATTAGCAAACTCCACTCCACTGTAAAATTGTCCACCAAAATCAACTTCTCCTGAAGTTGTCAAAAAGTTGAAGTCAATTCAACTTTAACTTGTCAAAAATCAATCCACCCAAAACATCCATCTAGCTCCGATCAAGCAAAGTCAACTTCTGACCAAATCTGATCAGGCTCCGGGCCACATTCAACATTTTCTCAAAATTCCCCAACGACATCATTCATATATTTGACATAGCATATTGTACAGTTCTCTATGTGGGGGAATTTCCCAAGTAATTATACTTTCAAGTAAACAACTCTATTTCTGAAACTTTGGGGAATTCCCAATGATCACCTGATATTTTCATGCAATCAATTGCCTATTAAAATAGAATGGGAAATCACCTAAAATTGCAAAATATGAATCTTTCAGAAAAAGTCCTTTTCTGTAGCAATCAAAGATTTCAACAATTAAGCTTCTCTAATTAAACAATTAATTAATCAACTAAAACAAATAATTCAGGTTCACATAGCATCCATGTAAGACAAAATATATAGGGAAGTACATTATAGATTTCAATCATGCTAAACCTGCACTAAACAAGACAAAACAAAGTCCTGAATCAGAGCTGAGATGTTCAACAGTAACCTGAAATTCTAAAATAGATAGCAAATCATCTGAATACAAATTTTACAAAGAACAAAGTACCTACCACACACTTAAATTGTCAAATGCCATAACAATACAATCATTGTTATGTTCACTACAAGCGATTGAAATTGTGTCAATTAATATGACAACTCCTTCTCATTTTTCAATGTGAATGACAGTAATATGAGACACACATTTTAAAGCCTCAATTTCATGTTCCCCCTAATATATTCAATATTATGCACATCAAGTATGCTATACTTGCCTCGTTATATCTTGCAGCTAAATGTGTCCCACTTTTAGGTTAGCAAAACATGAGAAAATCACCTACGGAATTATATTATTCCACCATGTCTACAGAAAAAAATCTCATCTTGATGGGGCAAATCAATGCAGGACAACAAGATGTATGGTTCTGTACATAAGGGATCGAATGTCAGACATTGTGACCTGGTTAAAAGCATCTTATGATAAAGAATTAAAACAATACCAAGTGTAAAATGTGTTTGTTTGTTTGTTAAAAGTTGGAATTAGAACATTTTATATTGTTGCTGTGTGCATAAGGGTTTGTGACATTTGGGGCAAAATAAGCCCATAGTTCAAAAATATAGAAAACATAAAAATTCAATGAAAGAAAACAGGGAAAACTTTTTAGGTGGATAATCCAAAAAAGCTTCTGATGAAGGTACTATAAGTCCAAGATCTTTCTTCCTTTAGTTTTGAATAAGAAAGAGGGGAGTACCTCAAGAAGAACCTCCAAAAGCAAGTATGGACAATGCTCACACAGTCTGCCAGGACCAAGAATCAAATCCATTGGTGAGAAGAGAGAAGTACCATTGTGCTAACCAGCCATCCAGGTTCAAGCGATATTCTATTCATTTTTTAAGAAATGAGACAGGTAAAAATATTACACATGTTTCAGCTAACTTATAGAACAAGAATATACTCAAGGTGTGACTGCAGAAATGTGCTGGAGACATACTATGACTCAATTTCAAATGAAAAAATGAAAAAGAGTGTGTGTCGCATTGAATTCATCACACATTTATACAGGACATGCAGTGACCCCTTTTCCCTCAGCTCACTGATGAAAGTATTTGCACGGTGCAATTTCACCAAAGGGGACTGTCACATTGTGTTACTTAACGATCAAATTAATAGGCATGGAAACATACACAGCTATGGTGTCCTAACCTAAGGGGACCGTTTTGTTTCCGTTTACTTTTTGGATTACTCTGCTAAATAAATAGCCATAGTGTCTTGGCTAAATGCGGTAAATATATTCTGTGTTACAATGATTAAGATTACAGTAAAAAATTAAACAAGAAAATTTATACTGAATTCATCTGATATGTGCTCCCATACCATTCTTCAAAGGGTAATTTAATTAGATGAGAGGCCAGGATTAAAATGAATCCTGAAGAAGTAGTTCAACTAATAAATAGAATAATCATATAATAACTTGGTTATTGATTTGCTAAAACAGCCCATCATCTTTTTTCTTTTTCTTAAGAGGTAGTGGATGTAAAAAGTTGAATGGCTGAATTATTCTAAAAACAACAATGTTAAAGTTGAAGAATATAGTCAGCTTGTCAATATTTTATATAAAAAAATGTCATCTGGATATTTGAAAGAATTGATTATCATTCTGAGTGTATTTAGCGTTTTCATTAAAATTTCATTTGAAATATTAACAGTTATCTTTTTCTGCAGGTTTTTTGAATGAAAATATATTTCTAAATTGCATATTTTGTTTCAAAAATTCACTCTGATTTTTAATACTATCTTTGTAGCTATATTCTGATGGGAAACACCATTTTCAAAATCCTGTAAGTCTTCCCTAATATCACATTTTTTATCCAAGTACATGAGAATCTAAAAGTGCAAATAAGCCTCTTAACTTACTGGTATTCAAACAGGAGAATTCACTTCAGTGGGGCACAAGTTTGTATAATAAACAATTGGAAAATATCAATGCAAAAGACAGAAAAAATTCTTCCCACAGACAGGAACAAATGTCATTGGTTGAAGATTATTTCAAGCAGGGAAAACCAATAAAAATTCAAAGCTTCTGGGAAAATTTCAACAAAAAAATAGCAATAGGTGGTTTTTTTTAACAATCATTACAAAACTTTCAAAACAATTTTTTCTTGTGAGTAATGAGAATTTTTGGTGCAATTTTAACAGTTACTTACTCCTAAATTGAAAATCCTGGTTAGGATTGCTTTTTGTGGATCTCCTAGTTTAGGAATATTTAGGGATCAAATACATGGACTAAGTATACTTAAGGACCCATCCAAAATTTTAGGATAAGGGTCAGAGTTCGGGTTAGGGTATGTTTAGGATCAGGGTTAGTGAGTTAGATTCGGTCATAGTTAGTTAGAGTCAGGTCATATTTAGTGAGGTAGGGTTGGGTCATGGGTCAAGTTTTTGATGGGACCTAAAGGATACACTTTTAAATACAAATGATACCCCCTACCTAAAGAGCAAATTCACATTCACTTCAAAATCAAGTACTTTTATTATATTAACAGTTTATTCTCACTTGACTTCTCTCTCGACAAGAAATAGCAGTTGAAACTTAGATCAAAATGAAATGCAATAACGTCACCATTCATCTGGTAAACATCAAGACAGCTGACAATTCTCTATATTTAGATTTTGGATAAAAAGCTCGATATCAGGTAAAAATTAGCATGCTTGTAGAATGTCAAATCCTACACAGAAAATGTGTAAATTCAACAAAGAGACGTGTCATTTGAGTATTAGCTTTTCTGCAGGCAAAAGGGGCCAATATTTGTAAGAAGGGCAAACGAAGATTCTTGTTTTATTGAAATATTGAAAATAATTTCTAGTTGAGAATATACATGAATCACCACATTGTATATGTGTAATGGCTGTTCAAATAAACTAACAAAAAGCTTATAATTTTTGCATTTATTGTTCTATAAAATGCTGATATTTCCGTTGAAACTTTCAGTTCAATGATTTTTTAAGACAATATGTGCCCCGTCATATCTAAAGGTACCTTAAGGTCGGCATAGTAAATTACGAGATACGGGCCATTGAAGCTGAGCATAGTCAAAAATCACATCTAAGGTCGAATTTCTAATTTCATCAGAAACGTTACCTTTGAAGTGTAGGCCTATTCTATCATATTAATCCGGTTTCAACATCCACAACATAAGCCAAATGTTTTTAACATCAAGATGAAAAACCTTTCTCCATTCAAATTTTACCAGTACAGAAACTTTAAACTTGATTTTCTCAGAACTATTGTTTTCCGAATCAGCCAGATGCCCTTTACCAATTTTGATGTAACTTTGTAATCAAACATTCAATAACCAAAAGCAAGGTGTCATTTTAAAGCTTTAAACATAATCTTTCAGATGAGACCAAAAATCAATTTTCATGTCGGTACCCTTAAGGTACCTTTCGATATGATGGGCCACATATATTGGTATTGTAGCTTTTGAATGATGAGAAACAATGGTTGCTATGGTAATTTGCCTGGTGCCTCAATCATTTTGTTTAAACTAAAAGTAGATCATGTTATATGGTACTTCATGGTTCAATCAATATACATTTGCATGACATGCATACCCTATGAAGGAGTCTATTCGTACAGGGGACCAATGGCTTAACATGAGTAAAGTTTCTTGCCCACGGAAACAAGGAGACGAAAACAGCTGTGCCTAGGGCTTGATTAGTTGCTAATTGTTTTTCTTTGAACTGATTTGGATATGCTCTTGAATTGATCTACACACAAAATGAAATATGCAAATTTTTTAGTCATTAGAGGCAGATACATTATAGGAGATTGGTCCAATGCTGTAACTTTTTTCAAACATTTAAGACTTTTTGTATTTATTATCATATTCCATGTAAAATTTATGACTAAAACATGGTTTTTCATTATTATTGGACAATGCTCCTATACAAATTCGTAAGTCAGTGGTCCTCACAATGCGCCACAAAATTGTAAGAGAAGTGCCAAACTTGCCTCTTTCTCAAAAATGTTATTTTTCATGACTTTATATAAAGTGGCAATATAAACATTATGACATACAATGTATAAGCCGCTCTTAACCTAGATAGCTCATACTGCAATAAGTGTCTTCTAATAAGAACCTTAGAGGGTCAGTCTGATATAAGCCAAACATATTCCTATTGATTTACAGTTGTGGTGCATTTTGGCAAAAGGTACATCATCTGTGTAATATCTTAGCTAACCATACTCAAGACTTTTTCATTGTTAATTAACATTTGCTTGTTAATGAAATTACAAAATATGCGATAATGAAAAGAGTAACTCAAAAGTCTATTTACATGATCACATTTATTATATATTTTTATATACCTCATATATAGATTCCTGTCCTCTGATTGGTTAAAAGTTAGGGCCTGGATTTAACTAGGCCCTATAAATTTACTATGCCCAATAGTATTCACTAGGCCCGCTCAATGCATTTTGCGTCGTGTAACTTGAGCTTTACGCTCGCGACTATAAGCATTCATGGTCAAACACGCGCTGTAGTGCGTAAGCTAGTTATCTTGTGCGCATAATGCGACGTGGTCAGTACTGAAAGGAGAAACAAATATCGTAAATTATCATCAGGCGCTTTGAGAGCTAAGATTGTTTCTTTTAACTAACCAGATGCACCAGTGTAATTTGTTATGTGTAACATGTTGCACATAATTTGCCAACGAAAGAAATCATGATGAAGAAAACTAACAGCACTAGGGTTAAAGCCCCTGATAAACCTGACTCAACAGAATCCACTGGCGTTACCAATACGCAGCATGACGCTACGACCCCAAACCTTTCGAGGAAGGCCGCATCTGATTATCAGTGGAGGAAGGAGTCGC